>JAPEVC010000051.1:0-120000 GCA_027946555.1 Gnomoniopsis sp. IMI 355080 | reverse complement strand
GTGGTAGCCAGGCGCATACTGTGCCGACCAAGCGTCGAAGGCGGCGCGGAGAGCTTGGAGAAGGAGGACAATGTTCTTAGCGTCATCAGCCGTGGCGGCGTACGCGTTGAACTCCCAGTCAATGTCAACGCCGTCAAAGCCCCAGTCGGTAACGAGCTCGACGGCACTATTAGCGAATGTCTGGCGCATGGTGGCGTCGGCAGCGACAGGAGAGAACTTGGACGAGTAGGTCCAGCCGCCGATCGAGAGAAGCACTTTCATGTTACGATTCTGCTTCTTGAGAATATACAGCTGCTTGACGCAGCCGTAGGCGTTGGAGGTGCTGTTGACATCGCCCCAAGAGTCGGTAGGATAGTGCTTTTCCAGGTCTGCGTATGCATCTGAGGTGACTACGGTACCATCGGTTTGGATATCCGCGAAAGCATAGAATACCCGTGTAATTTGAGAAGCCGGCAGAGATTGTGGCTGAAAGTCGGCACCATAGATTCCCCTGTCTGTTGTCAGTTTTTTATCCGGTTTTTTTAGGGAGGGCCAAGCGGACTGACCAGTTGACAAAATATAATCCATTTTCATAGTTTGGGGAAGGTGAAGTAGTGGAGTAAGAAGAGATCGACGGGTAAGAAGCCAAAGGCGCGGTGGTCGACGCCGGTGGTGGGTCCAAGAGGTGCAGAGAAGATGTGGACGCCAATGGCTTAACAATTACACGGCTTGACGAGTTCGTATATGGTGTTATTCCAGTGCCATTGCTGTAATAAGGTCGACTGGAGGGTTGCGGCGGAATGCCTGGTCCTGCTGAAGGTGATATGATGGTGTTGGTTGTGGTGAAAGTACTCGTCACGGTGGTGTATGTGATAGAAACGTCGCCTGGGCCTTTGTAGGATCCCCCATTGACGGAAGTCTGTACGCCAGCGGCCTGGTCGAGCGTCTGGGAGACAGTTTGAGTGACTGTTTGGGTTTGTACAATCGTCTGTGTCTCGACAGATGTCGACACACTGGTGACAGTTATTGTGACAGTTTGAGGGCCGCCTGAGTTGGGCGATTCTGTAACTTGTGCGCCTGGGCTTGAGAGCGCATATATCGTGGAAACGATGGTAGTTGTGTCCAGCACTGTGACTGTCACCGGTCCCGAGCCAGAGTTCACTGGTGTAGGAGAAGAAGAGATGCTATTAGGATTTGAAGAAGGTGATGATGAGCCCCCTATCGTGGAGTAGACCGTCACGGTCGCTGTGCAATAAACATCTCGGCCGAAAAAATTAGGCACGGCTGCCACCGGCGCGAGCAGCCTCAAGAAGAGCGCTCCACCAAGAAGTATTCTGGGGAACATCTTTGACACGAATAATCCTAGAAGAAGGTGTAATCGATCAGGTAGTTGAATCATGACGATGGTACGTCCGTCTAGATATCTCTTCAGCTCTCCCTCGATCCAGCCCTTGAGTCCGTTCAGCCTCGCCGCTGGCCTAGTGCAGGAATTGAGGAGTATACCAGCCAGCCTCGTCTGGAAGGCTTGTCAAATTCCAGTCAGGCACGGCTGTGCGGCTGGCCCAGGTATATGGGAAGCCAGCGGGAGGGTGAGACAAACTCGGCTGCCCCCTAGACTCACGAACCCCTCCCCGTTCTCCCTTTGCCCAACCCCCTTGACTCTCGGAAAGGAAACCCATCGAGCAACACAAAGGAACACAATCAAGCTTTTCCAGATGACACGTTGAACGGCGTGACTGACACCCAGCCGTCTATCCGGGGCGGCCCAGGTGATCTTGAGTGGGTGAGTCCGCCGATGCGCAACGGTGCACATCGCCCCGGCCAGGCGACGCTTTGTGCGCTTCACGGCCGAGCACATGAGATGGATGTGCAAAATTGATAAAACGAAGATGAACAAGGGACACAAGGAGACAATTGAAGAAGCTCGCGAAGCAATAGTCCATTGTTGCAAATGTAGACTAGGGAGAATTCGTCATGGTATACCTGCGATACCGTCTTCCGCGTGTTCAGCGTGATTGTCTCATCTCTTGCCGTTCTTGTCTCCGAGCCTCCCACTTTCTCCTCAGTGAAGTCCCGTAAACACCCCCAGCCAAGCCAGCCACGCTCGCGGCTAGTAAAGCGGACCCATGGTAAGCCGGCTTGAAGAGACCTTTCTCCAGGAGCTTCAGGTTCGAGAAGTATCGTGAGGTCCCATAGACTATAGAACCCGAGCCCAAAGCCATCAGCGTGCCAACCAGCACTTGCGATTGTTCCTTCTCGAGTTCATGCTCAATCTCGGCTTGGTCTGGTTCTTCTGGGGCCAGGTCTTGCTGGCTCCCCCGCTGCTGATCGCGTAGAGGCTTGAGGAGCTGCCGCAAGTCCAACTGAGCAAACCGCTCAATGGCAATACCCAGAGCAAGAAATCCGAGACCCGTCCTGATCCAGGCTAGAAAGGTGCGTTCCGAGGCAAGATGGTCGCGGGCTGTGGAGCCTGTGTTCTGGTAGAGCGGTGTCTTCCAGAAGAAACGGGAGATCATGGTGACAACGGGCTAGCGCGACGATATATCGCCCGATGACGGTGGATTACACCCGTGGTAGTTCGTGCAATGTGCCAGTTTCAGCCTGTCCAGGATTGCATGTGGCACTGAAAGCGTGTGTTGTGGCACAGATTCAGGAGAGAAGACCTTCTCGTGTAAGCGGGCAGCGGTACTGGAGCGCAAATGTTCACTCCTGAGATAGAACACGGTTGTTGTCGGTGTCTAGTATCACTGAGGATGTCGTGTGAACATCTCAAACAGCCGAGTCGAGACCATTTAGATCCCGGCTAAGGAAAAGCTTGGTGTATCCTCAAAACAAAAGCCTCGCCAGGAGTCTTTAATTTTCGTTCCCATACTGTGTGAACCACCGCCGGCAGGGGTCCGGCCAGCGAGATCGATACCGGAGCCGAACCGGCCGGTTGTTATCAGCCGGAACCTTCGACGTCACTTTCAAGTCCCAACAGGTGATTCATTGTCCACTCCATAGGCTCATAGGCTGTTGACAAGTGTCTCATAAGCCTGAGCTTACCTGAAACCTCTGCCCCCATTACAAGATGGTCAACTATGTTCATGAGAAGAATGTTGGCGACGATGAGTACCGGCCACTATTGACCGCTCGACGTAAACATGCGTCCAGACTGAGGAGGAAGCGAAGGGCATTGGGCCGATTCTGTGAGACCGTAGCATGGTCTGTCGTTCTGACGCTCAGTATCAGCGCCATCTCTGGTTTATTCTTCTACCGTCACTATTGGTGGCGAACGAGTGACCTGTCAGCTTCTTCTCTAGAGACCTGTGCATGGACTCACCTCGAGCCGTACACAGATCTCCTCGACGTCTCCCCCATCGGCCGAGATGAATATCTCTCCCGTCAAAAGACCCTGGCCTCCGCGCTCCGAGACGCCGGGGTAGATGCTTTCATAGCCGAGCCCTCGGCCTCCTCAACTTATTACGCCAATATTTCCTCCAGCTACCACCTCTCTGAGCGGCCCTTCCTCATGATCCTCGATAGGAACGCCCGCTTCTCCTATCTCGTGCCCAAGTTTGAAGCCGGCCGGATAGCCGGACTCGATATGGTCTACGACGCCAAGACCGTCATCGAGTGGCGCGAAGAGGAGTCCCCGTACACTGTCCTCGCCAAATCGACTGGCTTCTCCAAGATCATGCTCGACGAGCACGCCCGATTCATGATCGCCGCGGGACTACAGGACGCGGGTATCGAAGTCGTGCCGATGAGCGAGACGGTGCAAGCACTCCGGGCAGTGAAGACAGAGGCGGAGGTCGCGATCTTGAAAGGAATCAACAGTTTCACCCTGGAGCTTGTAGCGTCATTGCGAAAGTGTATCAAGGTCGGCGTGACGCAGGAGACGCTTGTCACCGCGGCGCATGCTTTATTCACGCGCTCAGGCGTGGGTGAAGGCTTTTGGGCTATTGCCCTGTTCGGCGACCAGGCTGCGTACCCGCATGGCGGCAAGACTGGCAAGACGCTTGAGGAGGGCGAGTTCGTGCTGATTGACATCGGTTCTACGCTGCATGAGTATGGCAGTGATGTCACCCGGACAGTCTTACCAGATAGCGGGAGCGTTACCGAGGAACTGATGGACATTTGGACGACAGTCCATGCTGCGCAGGCTGCAGGCTTCAATCTCATGCAGCCTAATGAGACGTGCTCGGTAGTTGATGCTGCGTCTCGGAAGCCTGTGGCTAAAGCTGGGTATGCAGAGTTTTACACGCATAGGTTGGGTCATGGATTAGGTCAGTTCTCGATTCCTTTCAGATCCTATCTCAAATGTCGTAGGGGACATTGTAGGGAGATTCATCTCAAGAGGCAACGAAAACACATCTGCAAAAAACCTTGTTTGCTCTGTGTCTCTCAAGATGCTCCTTTACACCTCCAGAAGCCTCTCAAATCCAGGATACTAATCACAAAGAGGTCTCAAGGTTTGGAAATGCATGAGCATCCTTACTTGAACGGTGCCAATAATGAGAAATTGAAGATTGGTGAGGTTGTCAGCAACGAGCCGGTAAGCTCTACATTCTTTTCACAAGGTCGTGTCAAATGAGTTGGTTGCTAATCTCTGCAGGGGATCTATGTGACCACTGAGCAGGCATACAAGCTTGGAAAGGCCGGTGGCTTTGGTGTGAGGCTGGAGGACCCGATTTTGGTTACAGAGAACGGAGGCGTGCCTCTGTCGGGGAGGAGGGCGTCTTCTCCTTACGACCCGTAAAAGATAAGTATATTCATCATCCACGACAGCGAGCAGGTACCTGGAATTTTGAGTTTCTGTCATTGCACTTGTTACTTCTGAGCATTTCATGTCATCGTTGGTCCATTGCAGCTTCTCCCCTGATCCATAGCATGTGATGTGGGTTCGTTCGTTCTGCAAATCAAAATGACCTGGAACCACTGATGATTCTATGACCCTACACTACAATATATTAGGCTTCGCCTAGTGGATCGCTATCAGACCAAGGGGAACAAAGGTGTTGACGCCGGTCCCATCAGATGTTCCCCTTGGCCATCATCTCGGCCATAAATGAAAACGGCGGATAGCTGAAATGAAATGGTGCGCCAGGCCTTGGAAAGGATCAGTCATTTTGAAGTTAAGGCGCCTTGTATGTGGTCGACCTGAGGAGCTTTCCGGTTGTGAAAGTGTCCTCTAACAATACTGCAAATTCGATGGGCAAAGGAGTCGCTGCAGACTAGATTCGCGTTCACTATGAGTATTGGCACGACCCGTGAGGCTGTGAGCGCGTTCTCGCGGTTTTAACAAGACGCTCGGCCCTCCATAACAGCTAGATTTGGCTGCCACAGTAGGTGAAACATTCCGGAGGATTATGGGGACTACTATGAGTGGCATGCTTGATCCAATGGTCGAAAGCTGTGCAACAGCACAAGCAATACGACCTTGTCTGCCGAGCCATTCATCATCATCGAAGAGTGAGCGCACCAAAATTGGACGGTCCACAGCCGCTGTTCATACACAACAATGGTTTACCGGGAGGTTGTTCTTATATTCGGGTATCGTCTATCCGTCTTAGTCTGACCATGACATTCCTGCACCATAAACTCGGGTGAGCTGCGTACACTTATTTTGATCTTTCAAATAGTTGCCTTCTCCAGTTGCGCGGCAAGGTCGTCCACCTCGGCATCCTTCTTTTGAATTGTTGGTTCCTCCTGAGCTTCCTCGGCCTCCTTGATGAGTTTCTCGGCCCGCTCCTCCGGCTTGATATCCTCCTCCTCATCGTCCTCCTCTTCCTCCTCTTCCTCGTCAGAATCTTCGCCTTCAAGATCGCTCAGGCTGTCCAGCCCCCAGTCATCCTCCACCACGATGTCTCCAGCTAATTTTTCTTTACGCTCTTCTAAGAGCTCCTGCAGCGAGATGATGCCTTCATCATCCTCATTGAGCTTGTTGCCATTTAGTTCGATCTTCTTCAGTGCCGGAAGACCCTCCTTTGCAGCCTTGGCTAAGCTGGATACGCCTTTCGCAGTGATGTCGTTGTACTGCAGACGCAAGATTTCGAGGTTGGTGTTCTTGCCTTGTGCTAAGGCCTCACCAAGTAGGACTGCACCCTTAGCGCCCAGCAAAGAGTCGCCCACGCCTAGTTCCTTCATCGACGTCCAAGTCGACACAACCTTCACGAGGGCCTTTGCGCCCATGAGCGTAAACGTGTTGTCCTGCAGATCCAGCGTCACAAGACCGGAGGCATGGCTCAAACCATCACTTATCAGGTGCGAGATGCCCTCCTGTCGGATGCCGTTTTGCACCATCTTCACCGTCTTGATCTTGTTGTGCAAGCTAAAAGTCTTGGCCCATGCCGTCATGCTGCCATTTTCCAGCCGGTTGCGACCGCAAATGACGGTCTCGAGGTCGGCAACCTCCTTGCCCTCCTTGCGCGCTGCTTCCTTCTTGGCGTGCAGCTCGCTCAGAGCGTCGGCGATCAAGATTCCAGCGTGGGGACCGAGGCCATTATTGTTAAGATACAAGTGCTGCAGGGGCACGTGGGCCGCAAGGAACGCGACGAGGGGTGCTTGGGTGTTGAGGCCGAAAGCGTTGTCATTCAGATTGATCGTGTGTAGGTTCGGCAAGTTGAGGATGGAGGTGAGGAGGGAGGAGAGGGCCTCGGGAATCTCGTTAAGGAGACGGCCAGTGAAGATATCGGCAAGGTTGGCGACCTTGTCATCAAGTTAGCAAAGTTCTGTCTATCAAGCTTGCGTGCGGCGATCGCAAGGGCCAATACGTACTTGCAAAGACTTCTTGGTCGACAATATTTCTCCCAGACGCTTACAGGCACCCACCCCCAGCGTATTGCCCAGGATTCGGATCTCCTCGACATCGGTCATGGCCTTCAAGCCAGCAACATGAGGCTCCAGATCCTCGGCTGTGTCCAGCTTCAGACCCTTGCCCTCAAGAGAGAAGACCTTGTCAGATGGTGCCATGATTTCGAACAAATGAGAAGCTTGTGTAGCACAAAGGAGAGAAAGTGATCAGACCAAGTTTGTGTCGTATCAGATGCAAGCGTAACAAGCAGCGGTCTGGTATAGAACATGGGCAAAGTCTTTAACCTTTGTCGAATGCGAAGTGTCTGGAACTCCAAGGTGGCGGGGCTAAGTGAAGACCTGGAGGGGCAGAGTCACACCTGCGTCCGTGAAGCCTGGCAGCCTGGCAGGCAGTAAACAATGGCAGAACTCCCCGATATCCAGGGGCTATCCCTGAAACTCTGGGGGCCCTGCGCAGCTAATCATCACAACCCTGCAGTCCACTGGAAGGCTAGCCTCGTAGACCTCCACATCGAAAGCCGCCCAGATTGAGAACCGGCTAGAGAACAACTGTAGAAGACTCAACAACTTCTCTTCCGTATGGATTCGTGAACCTACATATTTCTCGCTTTGCATACAAACCTGGTCTGCGGTTGTCCGTTGGCAAGGGATACCGTCACATGCTCGGCCGGCGAATTAAGTGTCAATGCGCGTTGGACAGTCGACTTATTACATCCCAATCCAACCTCAAAAGTACCCTCAGAAGTCTACGTAGGTACTGCTACGAACTTTCCATCAATATCAATTTTCGCCATCAACAAAATTAGGGTGGAACGCATCAGCACAAGATGTCAGACTCTTCCCTTTCCACAATGTCGTCATCAGACGGAGAGGCTGGTGATGAATACGAACGCGACGACAATGTTGCGGTTGATGGGCCCCCAGCAAAACGCATGAAGCTGGCAACCGTCGTCAACGAGCCGGAACCGGAGCCTGAGCCGGAGCCGGAGGCCAAAGCAGGTCTAGATGACGACGACAACATCTCCATATCCTCAGATTCTTCCGGCGACATTCCCAGTAGCCCTCCGAATGCGCGGCTTGAAGACGAGGACTTCCAGCCCCAAGTCACCGTTTGCGCCTGGGAGGACTGCGACGCCGGCGATCTTCACACCATGGACCGACTCGTCAAACATATCCACGACGAGCATATAGAGGGCCGTCAAAAGAAGTACACCTGTCAATGGGTTGGATGCAGCAGACAGGGCGCCAATCATGCTAGCGGGTACGCGTTGAAGGCGCACATGCGCAGTCACACCAGGGAGAAGCCCTTTTTCTGTTACCTGCCAGGTAAGGCCTGAGATTTACCATTTGTGCGTTCATACAGAAGTTTTGACATGATTTTGCAGAGTGCGACAAGTGCTTTACTAGATCTGACGCGCTAGCGAAACACATGCGAACTGTCCACGAGACCGAGGCCCTCCGGCCCTCCGACCCCGTCCCCAAGAGCATGCAGACCAGTGGAGCTGGGGGCAAGACCACCAAGCTAAAGATTATTATACGGACGCCACAATCCCATGCAGCCGGCCACGATGATGCCGTGGACGATGGAGCCAGTGGTGACGAGCATGCGGCGGAACTCTTCACCCAACTGACAGAGAAGGACGGCTTCACAACACGCGAACTGGCTATGCCACTCAAGAAGCTCCATGCTGTCTGCAGACACCAGATCAAGTGGGCCGAGGAGGACGGCGAAACCTTAAAGCAGGAGTGCAAGAGGTGGGAGGATATATACAAGCAAGCCTGGGTAGAGAAAGAGGTTCTCGTGTCGCAGATGGTCAAGAGCGAACTAGACTACCAGGAGCGGCGCAATGCGGTTCTATTGGGAGATGCGGATGCCCTCGCTCGGACTACCAGCGGAGGAGTTGCGGAGCAGGATTAGTTCTCACGCGCTCTGATAATTGTGGTCAGTTGCTACCAATCACAAGCTTATTTTCGGGTTGGGCTTGAAGGGGCGCGATGAGTGCTAACGCCTGACATCGGTAGAATGACCGGTTGTTGTCGTGAAAGACGCGTTGTGGCGGCTGCATCGCACGCCACAGGAGATCGTTATGCCTAAACTTGTCAGAGCAGGCCTGGCAGCCTGTTGGCGGCACGGGAAATCGCGGCGGAGGCTGCCCAGCAGGAGCATCAAAATTCCGGATTCGTTTCCTTTCGGTATGATGCATGGTAAAATCCACGTTACGATTCCTACGCTTTCCGCTGCCTCTATGTACAATATGTCGTTTGCATTATTGGGCATTTCTGCAAAATACAACAAATGCTTAGGTTCAGAAATAGGTTCAATGGGGAAAAAGCAGGGAGCTATCAAGGTCTACCCAGTCAACATTGCACAGATCTGTCGAATTGAAGCAGATGAACGATCTGCTGTCCTGCAAGACACTCGCTGTCTTCTTGTTAGAGATGGCTGTTGCAAGAAAAAGACTCCATGTTGGCGGGTACCTTTCCATAAACGAAGGCCTTTAAATCTACACGGACCAAATGCTACCCTCTATCACATCTGGACAACCGACCAAAAACCATGATGCGCGTTCAATCTAAGCCTAAGGGTCCTTCGCCTTCCTCTTACTCGCCTGAGTATTTCGGAAAGGAAACCCACTTGTCCGCTTGTCCGCTCCAGTCCTCTTGCTTATGTGGCCCTTGTCTGAGCCAAACATCAAACACCAAAGTCCAAAAGCAGCCAGCACGACGGACCCGAGGGCCCCGAAGAAGTATCCTCCAGCGCTCGTGTATCCGAATCTTGTATAGCTATAGAATGCTTGAGAGGCATGATAGAGCGTGGAGATGAGGATGACAGCGTTGGCATAAGGAGAGATGGAGTCGGTCGGAGCTAGCCCGGCAGAATCAGTAAACATGGGATGAAGAGGTTCGAGGGTCTTGTTTTCCTTTGAATGCCACGCGAAACTTACTGTCGACAAGTGAGGTCAGGGGAATGGCTCCCGTCAGGCACACAACAACGAGGCCGAGAGTCAGTTGGGCGAAACCGAGAGAACGTGCAAAATATTGCTCAGTGACTAGTGACGCAGTGTGAGTATGCACTTTGGCTAAATTCCATAGGTTCTACTTACAATCTGCATGCTGGTAGTCGGGAGTCAGTAGTGAGGAAATAAAGGTCGGCCACGTTATTAAGGGCATTGCCTGGGCGGAGAGCCACGCCAGCGTTGCCCAGCTATAAGTAGAAACCGCCTGGAGAGCGTCAGTGTCAATATTCCAATTGGAAGAGCTAGGAGGCTCAAGCGACTCACGTCCATAATCTTCTGCTATGATAGTATCTGGATTCTAGATGTAGTTAGTATATTGTGACAGACGCTTCGGAACGAACTCGATTCAGTTGCTCACTCACTCGGAGTAGGCATGCAAAGCGAGCTCACCTTTGAGGAACTGTATATACGGAGTAGAGCAGAGAGACTAGCCCACCAGGTCGGTACGTCATCCCGGTCGGGAAGCAGGGGTACACGACTGGGGTATGACCCTCGCGGGTTGCCACTGCCGATCTCGCTCCAATCCCCAAGTCCTATTAGAATTTCCTATTTCCAAGCATCTGAAAACCACTTACATACTGAGCAACCCAACAGCAACTCGACGTCCATATTTTTCCCCTGGACACCGCACACCTTTCTAATTTAGT
Source organism: Gnomoniopsis sp. IMI 355080 (assembly GCA_027946555.1). NCBI lineage: Eukaryota > Fungi > Ascomycota > Sordariomycetes > Diaporthales > Gnomoniaceae > Gnomoniopsis > Gnomoniopsis sp. IMI 355080. The sequence goes on along the minus strand of JAPEVC010000051.1, from coordinate 109,562 downwards.
CTGTCAAACGCACTCAATAATGAACTGAAAGACACCAAATTTCCAGCACCTCCATCCTCGCTCTCGCGGGTCACAACTTTTATTAGTTCTGCCTCCTCTATCATCCACTTTCACGATGTCCGCCATACTGTCAGCCGACGATTTGAACGATTTCATTTCACCCTCGGTTGCATGTATCAAACCCATCGAAACTCTCCCCTCCAACGAGCCGACCGACAACTCCTCCCTTGAACAGGAAGTAATTCTTGGTGGCCAACACCAAGCCCCGACAACTACAGCCCCGAACGGGCCCTCCACCATCTCCCTCACAGACTGCCTCGCCTGTTCTGGCTGCGTGACCTCTGCCGAAGCCGTTCTTGTCTCCCTACAGTCCCATGCCGAAGTACTCTCAATCCTCGACGCCGCGCCCGCGCTCCGCCTCTCACCCGACGGCCACACCGTGTACGGCCTCGAAAACCCCGACTCTAAACTATTCGTCGCGAGCGTTAGTCCGCAGACGCGCGCAAGTCTGGCGACTGCCATCGGGCATGGTACAAATGAGAGACAGGCCGGGTTTATGGTTGAGCAGTTGCTACGCGGACACGAAGGACTTGCGGCCGGAGGCAAGTTTGGAAATGGCTTTACCTGGGTTATGGATACAAACTCGGCGCGCGAGGCTTGTCTGGTTGCCGGCGCAGATGAGGTACGGCAAAGCACCACTTCGGCGCCTGCCAAGCCGATACTGACGTCGAGTTGTCCGGGCTGGATTTGCTATGCAGAGAAGACGCACCCACATGTGCTGCCGCATTTGTCGAGAGTGAAGTCACCACAGGCGTTGATGGGCACATTGTTGAAGACGACGCTGAGCAAGAAGTTGGGCCTAAGTCCGGACCGTATATGGCATCTGGCTGTCATGCCGTGCCTCGATAAGAAGTTGGAGGCCAGTCGCGAGGAGTTGACAGACAGCGTATGGGCTGGCGATGGCAAGCCTGGACGGGGCGTGCGGGACGTCGATTGTGTTATCACAAGCAAAGAGATTTTGATGCTTACTGAATCAAGAGGTATCGATTTCTTCGGTCTACCCAACTCTCAGTTACCACTGCCAACTCCTTTCCCCGACCCAAAGCTTCACGACTTTCTCCTTCCTCGGCGCCATGGGAACCATCCTCCTCTCGACGCGGGCACTTCTGGTGGAAACCTTCACTTTATCCTCCAGGACTTGATTTCAAGAAACCCGGGTTCCCTATTGCAGACAGTCAGGGGTCGCAATGTTGATGTGGTTGAATATAATGTTGTGTCCGCTTCGGGTGAGCCGATATTCAGGGCGGCGAAGTATTATGGATTCCGCAATATTCAGAACATTGTTCGCAAATTAAAGCCCGCCAAGGTATCTAAAATGCCAGGCGGCAAGGCCTTTGGAACGGCTCGACGACCGACGGCGCAATCCAAGGGTCTCGACTTTGGCTATGTAGAGGTTATGGCTTGTCCTGGTGGTTGCACCAATGGAGGTGGCCAGGTCAAGGTGTCTGATCCGATTATCGTGGAGCGCAAAGGTTTGGTCTCCAAAGCAGGGCCTAAGGAGCAGAAAGAATGGTTGGCGCAGGTTGATGAAGCGTACTTCTCGCTGTCTGACTCGGAGCCTGAAGACGATGTCTCGGTGGAGTCGAATGGTAACGGCGCAATGGATCTGATTGATGGCATCTCTCCTTCGTACATTCGAGATACCCTGGCGCATTGGGCGAGGGTAACGGGTATAGATCTAGACAGGTTGGTAAACACGAGCTACCGCGAGGTAATTAGTGATGTGGGCAAGGACGTCTCCGACACCCAAAGAGTCGTCCAATTAGCTGGCAAGATTGGAGGCGGCTGGTAGATAGGCAGTTTTCAGCATTCAAGCGCAGAAATCTTATCAACCTGCTTTTGCACCACGATTGGCGAAGCCGAAGCCCCCGCTGCTGTCTGGTCCTCTGGGATTCCTGATCGCGGGTTCCGGGCCTCGAGAAGTTGGGGATGATGTCCCCGCGCCGCGTTGTTGACGGGAGCCAGGTCTCACCGCAGCGTCTGGGTCAAACAGCTCCCGATACGGGCTTTCACCGTTCTTGCTGTTGCTTCCTTGGCGTCCTTGACTGTCGTTCTTATTTTCGTTTCGTTGACCACCGCGGCCACCCCGACCCCCGCGGCCGCGGCCGCGACCTCGGTAATTGCCCCTGCTACTGTCCCCCCCAAGCGGTGGTGATATCGTTCTGGGTGTTGATGCACCTGAGGTGGTCTCTTGAGGAGGCGTTCCAAATAAAGTTGCGCGTCTCTCCTCGTACTCGCGCTCTTTCTGCCTGCGCTTCTCTGCAAGCTCGGCGGCAGTAGGCTGTTGGGGCTTCTGGTCTACTTCGTCGTCGTCGTCCTCGACTGTGAGTTTCTCGAGGCCTGTTACAGGGTCCTTGGTCTTGATGATGGGCTTTCGGCTAAGCAGCTTCATCTGTGGCTTGAATCCCTGTGCGAAGGGAATGCTAGGCGCTGCAGCGACATGATATGGCAGTTGGGGTGATGGCTCCTCACTACAGTTTTATTTCTTGGGTCAGCATGAAAGAACCTGTTTGTTTAACTGACTCAAAGGGCAGAATGGGATCCGTAACACATACGCTGCTTCCCATATCTTCCGCTGCATCTCACGATGCTTTGCTAGTCGTTCTGCCTTTGTAGTTGGTTCTGGGACATGATGCCCCTCGACTCCATCCTGAAGGGCCCGGTCGGCTTGGGTCTCCCAGTCGTCGTCATCCCATGCATTTGGAGTCTTTCTGTTTGCCATCGTTTGTTCAATCTCTCTAATGGGTGTTATTGGTCTTGATGAGGACAGTGGATTGCCATGGATGCTGTGTTGGCTATTTGGTGGGTTTTTTTCTCTCTTTGTGGTAGTTTGGAAAAGAAGAACGCCGGTCTGGCGTGCAGTGAGAAAGCCCGTGGGCTTGAAATCGAAAGTTAGGCTCTCCCCGCACAGACCAGCTAGATGACATGGGAGTCCCCTGTCGAGCAAAGTGTCAAGCATTAGGGTATCAGACAAGGGTGAAAAGTCTCTTATCAGCAGCCCCAGCTTGTTATCAGCGCTGTAGTCATTTGTGAGTGCTGTGCAGCAAGTCATCGGCACCGATTTCGCTTTCTGAAAATTTGTAGTCACTGTTTGTTTGCATGGACTTGTCTGGTGTTGAGTCTCCCTCCCCACTACAACAAGAATTAGTCAAAGTCAAGTGAGTGACTCTTTCCCAATTCCAACCTCCGGTTCCCTTGGTGCCGTCCTATTTGATGGTTCAAGGGTGGATTCCAACTCTCCACTTAGCTTTGTTTAATAGGCGTGAGCTGGACCTGTCCCAACAACTCTTGAATCTCGTCCTACAATCTCAAATCACTGCTTGGAATGCCAATTGACTTTGCCTCAGTTTTAAGCACCAGTATCAAATAAAATGGCCAAGGGAAAGGTTTGTCTGGCATACTCTGGTGAGTTCCCGGTTGTCTCTGGCTAGATGAAGTTCTCCACTAACCGTTTTCCCTAGGTGGCCTGGACACCAGTACCAGTGAGTGCAGAATTCGGAAAATATGCTGCGTTTTATACTGACTTAGTGGCCCAGTCCTCGGATGGTTGATCGGTAGGTCATCTCCAATCTTTGACGATGCTGCGTCACGAGGCTTCCTGACTGGTCGTGCTTATCGCTAATATTGCAACCAGAGCAGGGCTATGAGGTCGTCTGCTTCCTGGCCGACGTGGGTCAGGAGGAGGACTGGGACGCTGTCAAGGCCAAGGCTGTTCAAATCGGTGCTACCAAGATGTATGTGCTTGCCTTTCAGGGTTTCCATCCCAGGATTACATCGAGATCTCTGTTTACTCAGTACTAGATGAAATATCGTTCTGAGTTTAATCAGACGTTTCTAACGTTATGATAGGATCATTGAGGACCTCAAGAAGGAGTTCGTCGACGAACTATGCTTCCGCGCCATTCAGTGCAATGCCATCTACGAGGGACGGTATTTGCTCGGAACCTCCCTAGCTCGCCCTGTCATCGCTCGTGCTCAGATGCGCGTTGCCGAGCAGGAGGGCTGTGACTATGTTTCCCACGGCTGCACTGGCAAGGGCAACGACCAGGTCCGCTTTGAGGTATGATCCAAACTGCCAAACTTGTATCTTCCCAGACCATCTCGCTGACAGAGACAAGCTTGCCTTTTACACCATCAACCCCGACATCAAGGTGATTGCGCCATGGCGTGATCCTACTTTCTTGTGCGTATTGTGGATAGACATCGCCGTTGAAATATCCAGGCCAAAATGACTAATGTTTGGGATCCAGCAAGCGATTCGCCGGCCGCAACGACCTGCTCGACTTTGCTGCCGAGAAGGGTATTCCTGTCACCAGCACAAAGGCCAAGCCCTAGTGAGTACTCTGCTCGTCATTCTAGACGGTCGTTCATTCACTCACACAATGCTCACAGCTCCATGGATGCCAACCTGGCTCACTGCAGTTACGAGGCTGGCGTGCTTGAGGATCCCGACCACACTCCCTCCGAAGATATGTGGACCATGACTGACAGCCCCGAGACTGCTCCTAACAAGCCGGAGGATATCAACATCACCTTCGAGAAGGGTCTACCTGTGAAGTTGGAGACTCTGGTCGACGGCAAGACCTACACCGAGAGTGTCGAGCTCTTTACGAAGTTGAACGCTCTTGGTAAGACGCACGGCATTGGCCGTATTGACATCGTCGAGAACCGTTTCATCGGTCTCAAGTCCCGCGGCTGCTACGATTCTCCTGCTATGACCATCCTGCGCCTGGCCCACCTTGACCTTGAGGGTCTCGTCCTGGACGGGCAGCTGCGATCCCTGCGTGACACTTTCGTCAGCCAAAAGTGGAGTGAGCTGCTATACAACGGCATGTACTTCTCACCCGAGCGCGAGTGGCTCGACACCTGCCTGATCGCCGCCCAGGACCGCGTCAACGGTCTCGTCCGTCTCCGTCTCTACAAGGGAACCCCCTATGTGCTCGGCCGCAGCTCTGAGACCGAGAAACTGTACGATGCTGAGGAGGCGTCTATGGACACCCTCGACAACTTCAGCCCCGAGGACACAACTGGTTTCATCGGAATCGCTTCGATCCGTCTTAAGAAGTACGGCTTGCAGAAGCGTGCTGAGGGTGGTCTCTCTAGGGCCAAGTAAGTGGTGTTCGGCTCGCCTTGGGAAACTGGATTTGGGATGAGTCGCCTGGGATGGCGGTGTGAATTGCGAACAGCGTCCCATTGCTTGCTTCACCAATAACACAGATCTTCCCCGGTCTTTCAAAAGCAGAAGCCATAGAATCAACGCGCTCTTCAAAACTTCGAGTCCTCTCCTTCGGGTTCCCCTATGACGGTGAAAATTGCTTGAGGGTCTACGAATATCCTTGGAATTTGTAGGGAACTGTGCACAATCATCTGCCAAAAGCCTATCGCCGCCGGTCAATATTAGCTACTAGAAATTTTCACCTTGGATATCACATCATTCTTCATCTTCTAATCTGCTAGACAGCGTGATGCACACGCCGATATATGCGTTCTCGCACTCGTCCCAGCGGTCGCAGGTGGGGTACATTGCGGCTCTGCGGTCATTAATGCATTTGCGGTCACATTCAAGGGACCCCTGTCGCAGCGGGCGCATGGGGGCCCTTAAATCAACGTCACTTCAAGATCCTCATAGTCGGAGATCGCGTTGCCAATTTCCCACACACGCACGGCCTGCTTGATCTGCTCGACTTGGCCTTCTCGGTCACTACCTCAAGCAAACAACGTAGAAGGTGAGATTACGGCTTAGTCTCACGATAATAGGAGCCCAACCACCTTGCAGCTGAACCTAAGACCACGGATTCTTAACCCAGACTCGCTTCGAGTCGAAACCAAACCCTTCCATACCTCAATATACGCCCCGCCATGAGCTCGTCCGATCAGATTATGCTGGACAGCCCAGCGCAGACTCCCGATTCCAAGAGCCAGCATCCACCCAACCTGAGGGCAAGCGCCACTGTCGTCCCAGACGACATCGCCATGATGGTCGAGGACCAGACCGTTGAGGCCGTTGGAGGCTGGGACACCAAGAAGTGGCGGGAGGATTTACAGATTGCTAATAGCAAGCTTCAGCACCATTCACATTTCAACCCTGGTAAGCGCGTCCTGGAACGCAGGTTCATCACTGACACGGACACGTTTTGCTGACAGACGGTAGCCAAGTACCGTGACCCTATGAGCAAGCCGCTGGTAACTAGTCCTCCTGACCTCACGGCCGATATGGTGGAGAGGTTGCTCCAGCGTTATAATGAGGCCATAGCGGCGCAGAAGGCTTAGGGTGGTTACCACAAAATGAAAGAACGATATTTGGTGGCTACAATAAGTGGAGTCATGTCAGTATCGGCCGTTGCGGCTTCGTGGCACATCGACGGCGTTCTCTAATTTCATGTTTCTGAAGAGAATCCAAATCTGATTGTTATTTGCCTATTCGATTGAGATATTCACCTTGATAGGCCAGAGCTTGTCCCTCATGCCTTGTCGTGCTTCCAGATTCATGAAGCATTCAAAATCACCCCCGCTGCTTTTCCTCGTGAGGAATTGTGAAGCAGTCGCAGATCCCGTCTTCAGGACTCATCAGCTTGATCTTCTGACAATTGGCGCAGTGATAGGTGACTGGACCGAAACGATTCACAATCAGCTTCAACTTCTAAGAACTAGTTGCTTCTTCACTAATTCATGATTCACCAGTGACGTCCTAGCTACCAGTTCACAACGGACTACCATTATACCTTGAGAGTTCAGTGAATGTATATGGTCTTTCATTTGCTCCTATTATCTACTTTGGCCGCGGACGGTCGATTCACGCTGGTGTAGCATCAAGGATGAGCGGACAAGCAGCGGAGATACTGCAGGTGGGCAACTTAATTTGTGACCATTCTGTTCCACGTCTTTCCAACACGCGTCCTTAGGTCCGAGCTATTGTTGTCTTCACCGTAAAATAATCTCCACCACTTCCACTCTCGGATCTCGAATTGCGCCAGGTACGCTTGCTTGATCGATTCCCCACAGTTCGAAAAGTCACCAAGCATAGTGGGATATGCATTCACTTGTATTCAAACTTTCGATTTTACAATAATACCATTTGAAGATGATTCTCCGAGCATTCTTCTCCTGAATCACGGACCATATCGGACATTTGAAAGCACGACTTCGCGTTGACCGTTCGGCACTTCTAGACTTTCCTTCGTTCAGCGTCGAGTATAAATCGGTCAGTACGACACAACCTCCACGGAATCCCCTCCCATTTGAGACCATTTCGACTTGGTCAAAGAATTTACATCAATTTCTGACCTCACGAACGTCACGGCCTTTCGCGCGCGATACTCCATACGCTCTCATCAAAGACACCTCTCACCACGCATACTATCGTTTGTATCGTCCGTCAAGATGCCTCCGTTTAAGCAGGATGATGCCAACAACGGCGAGCATCTTACCATGCACGACGAATACCCTGAGCCAGTAGGAGACACCCTGAAGGCTCAGGAGCTCTTCCAAATGCCCAAGGAGCAAGCGCTGCTAAAGGTCGCTGCTTCTGCCCTGCACACACCTCAAAAGACCACCTCCGCCGAGCAAGGTTATCCTTCTCCTCCCCACAGCTTCGTCACGGCCAAATCAACTTTCCTGTCCAAAAAGCGAGCCCCGGAAGATGCGATAGCCTCGTCTCCTAAAAAGAAGGTCACCATCCGTCTTTCTCGCCCTAAATCCGTGGCAAATTGTAGAGGCGATGTCCGCGATCATTTGCTGCAGAACCAGATGGCGGCCAAAACCTTATTGAACGAAGCCAAGAAGAAAGAGCCGCCCGCGTTTGCCTTCGAAGAACTACCCGAAATTGATCCTCTCCGTCCCCTGAACTGCAAGATCGACTCAAAGCGCCTGTGGGACGAGGAGAAGCTCAACCTCGGCCAGTACCCACGTCTGGTCACCACGAAGCTCACATACCGTTACACGCAGGTGAAGAACCCTTGGACCGATGCTTGGGAGTACGTCTGCTTCCCCATCGCACCCGCCGACGACATCCAAAAGTCACTGCACTTGGGACACAGTTCGAAGCATGTGAAGTGGGCCGGTCTTTGGGCGGAGCAGAAACTGCAAAAAGAGATTGCCAAGTACGAGGCAATCAAGGAATTTTGGCTTTTCAATTATGCCAGTTCCTCGGTGGTGCCATTTTTCGCGGGACTCGACAAGAAGGAGGAGTTTTGCGTTGGCCTGTTCTCGGAGGAGTTGCGGTCCCCGTGGGTACGATGTTGGCTGCGAGAATTTTTGAGGGGCGAGTTCATGGAAGCCATCGAGGCTGCGATGGAGAGCTTCGATGAGGGACGATGGAAGAAGGCCAGGGACAGCATGCTGCATCACCAGGGAAAATGGGAATCTCTGTGTCTGCGGTTCAAGCGCCATGACTCCCTCTTGTAAATTCTTGACGGTAGAGTTACTATGCTGCTCCTGATTTGCGACTGCAAATCCCCCAAGTTGTTAATTCGAAGTGAATTTCTCAAAACCTTCAGGATGAGTGTTGATGCTTGAGTTATTTTGTATTCCCTGGCATCGTAGCATCTCGTTACCTGACCTGGTGCCCCTTCCCGTTGCGCACTCTATATGTAGCCTCCCTTTTCGCATTCCTCGTTTCCTACCGTTCTGCCCTGACTGATTGAGGCGTAGCCATCCGCCATCTCACATAATGCCTTTATCGGCATGGTTGCTTCACCTCAGGAACTTGCTTCCATGAACCCGTCTGTCTTCCAGAAAGAATAGGTCGTCTTGTGGCCACTTCCATATTTAGGTAAAATCCGCCTTTTGATCTCGACGCAAATATACTTTTAACCTATAGGTTGTTAGCGTAGCATATCAGTTGCATCAAAGTCTTCGGATATCATGAGGTCAATAGCACATTTGATCAGTCAATAGCAACGGTTTTGAAAACCATACCAACTATACATGAAACCATTCAGCCCAACCTCGTCGAAGTCACGGCCATGTTGTGGTCATTGCCAGCACCAATTTCGAGTTTCCCATACTTCCTTAGACACTGATCTGGGCATTGTCACTTGCCATTTGATGTTGCAGATTGCGATAACGTGAGGGAGTCTCCTGACGTACGTTGTCAAGGGTTTCCAACGGCAAGTACGATGACTTTAAGTTGAGATCTATTAGTTACGATTCTCACCGGCTATATGCCTAGGTTGCTACATAATACCAACGTTTACATGGACGCAAGGTCGACACCTTTCAAGGCATCATGCTAATTATATAACAGACACCAGCGTCGCTTTCGCGAACTTTCTGTGTCACCTCCCTCTCCCTCCCCGAGACAAAGGTCAATATGCTGCAGCAACAGATTGCGCATTCAGGACATAAAGTTGACAAAGACTTCTATTTAAGGCTGTCTTGAAAATGCAATGATGACGATTGCCTAGCTCAACAGTAAGAGAAGACCTCAATCAATGAGAATAATTTTGGCCACTGTTTCGTTGGCTCTTTCAGTCACATTATTCATAGAAAGAATGCTTGTTGTGTAGGCCCAAGTAAGCGTTGAGAATGTATTTCCCATTTGAAGACCTCCATGCCTTGTGATGGCGCGACTGACTGCATAGGTACTTTGAGTATCTGGACCCTCATCGTGCCTTGTCCCGTCGTAGATTTGTACATGAAATCCTCCTCCTGCAGTGCATCCCGATTTACGGAGCTTTTTAAAGCATTATAGTCTGAGATATCAAGCTATTGCGGCACGGCCTGCATATTGCTACTAGGAAGAAGCTTCTATACGTTCCTTTTAGACACGGAAGCTCTGGCTTGTTGAGGCCAAGGACGATGGGCTTCTCAGTCTCTAACTTGCAAGCCTGTACTATCAATAGCGAGTTTCATCACCGCCTTGCCTGAGTAGTGGTTATTGGCTACCTAGTCAGTCACTTGGCCGTTCAATCCGGGTCAAGGCCTATACCGAAAGCATAATGCAGCAAGCCCCCAAACGAAGCTATTTTCGAGCTTGGATGTCGTCTCAAAGGTGCGTTTCCATTCAAATAGATGGTGGTCGAGAATCCCCTCCCTCCCATTTGACTAGGACTCAAGTGGAACGCAACGGGACGGCGAACTATTGACTGTTCCGCATTTACAAACGGTCTTGGATAGCTCCTGACGGGCATGCTTTTCAGGACTAGGTTGGCCTCCAGGGCTAGGTAGACCCGGAGAACATTTTTGTAGCAAAGAAAACTCACAGATAAGGCTCGTTGCGCTGACACGCATGGTTACCCCCCAGAACAAGCCTAGCTTAACAGATTGGCCGACTGGCTGGTTGGGTATAAATAGAGGCTGATCTGGATGCTTCCTTGTTCACCGTCCATTCAAAGACCTTACTCAATTCATATACTCGGACCCATTGGGACGAGTCATATGAGACTGTTTCAAGAGAGCTGTGGGCGATGACAGGCTGACAAGTACAAACCCAATCGGTCCGGGGAAGAAGCCACCCGATCCTTAGCGTTTGGGCAAATTGGGGCATGGAAGGGCAATTTTACCCTTGGACGATCTAATCTGGATGTCAGGCATAGAAACGTGGTCGTACCCGTGTTATCCCGTACCTAGGTACGAGGCTTGGGGACGTTGAACACTGTTTCCAGGTCTTGGCTTATACATCGAAGTGTCCGTGGATTCAACTGGTAATATCCTCAAAAAATTCCTAATTGTTGGGAAGGCCTTTTAGATTGGTTCACGATCATCGAATGCGGCACATGGCGAACTCTATCCTAAATAGATACCCCAATCAATCGGAGAGTTGTGGGCGAGCGGGTGCCTACCGGTGTATCCTTTGTCCTTGGTTCTGCTGTGCTATAGAATGTGACCACTGTTGATTTAGCACAGGAGGTACCGCTGTACAACCGCTGTGTCTGTTGTGTTATAATGTCCGGGATGTGAGCACAGGCAAAACCTGGGGATCGACGCGCTGCTGAGACGCACACGCTGAGTCCCAAGAGGGATCTCCCCGTTCGGGAACCTCCCGACCATTTTAATTCGCGCCAACAATAGGGTGTTCCTGAGAAATAGAGGTTGAATTGCAACCACACAATGGAGTGTGTTGTCGCCTCGGTGGATTGACAATAAGAAAGCAGTGCCGAGCGTTGGGATCGGGTCGTGCACCGCTGGAAGTGGCGCGACGTCGATATTAGTGGTCTGGTAGAGAATCTCAAATTTTTGTCAGAAGACCGTCATGCAGGCCGAGAAGATATTCAATCAAATGGTACGGCATTTGAGCACAGCGGCCGAACGGATACAAGGGGCTGACGAGACCGTGGCGTGGTATCTCTTGCTGAGAGGGTTCAAGGTTGCACAGGCAGACAGGCCAATCGATTGCCGACGTGGAAATCTACTGCTTCGAGGCCAGGATCGGAACCCAGCCGAGGCTACGAGTTGACCGCATTTTGGGACGATAGTTAATCCCTTTTGCGTAGACTAACAATCATTGGATGGTTGGTTCCGAGGCTTTCAGGTATGCTTTGCAATGGGGATGGGAGCCTATGTGATGGCGTTAGATATCGCTTGAGAAGTTATAGTCTCGCGAACCTTTCCAGAAAGACGATGGAGACTATGTAAAAAGGCCACAACGCAAAACCCCCAAACTTGTAAAAGCAATTAAGGACAAATTTCCGGGCGCTATCAAGGACCCCTTGCTGGCTTGCATAGACAGCCATTACGGGGTAAGCGGTCTGGCAGAGGCGTACCTAGGCAAGGTGTAGAAACGAATTTGGAAAAGTCCGCCCACCGGTTAACAAGTTTTGAGCACCTGTGGCGTCCATGCAAATGCAAGATTGTGCCGCAACTTTGTGCAACACCAGCGGCCCGGTGACTGGCTCGCCACGCTCGCCTGCTCGTCTACAGGTCCGATCTTCGTGTGGCCACGAGCAGATACTGTAGTACATGCATTCCATAGTCCAGGGATGAGACGGGTGTGGCTGTTCGGTGCCATTGGGGCGTCCATCACGGGGGAAAGGATGCCAATGGACTGGACCTATTTTACGAATGGACGCAGGCACGGACTGCGAGCTAGACATAATAGTCATGTTGCGTACACCGCACATGAGGACTACATGCAGACGTACCATAGGTACGCCCGTCGCAATTCGAACGTTCGGTAGCTGGGGTTGTCTAGATGCAAGGAGGCCGTCCAAAATAGAACTGGCGAGACGCACGGCAGATCGAATTCCAGTTGTATGGGGACCGAATGTGTCCGACAGTCTAGACTGCGACCCAGATATGCCAGGAGCTGCACGCCACGGTGTTTCCGACGGCAGTTCTTGGGCAACGAGCCATACATACCGGTCTGGGGGCCATAATGCCATACTTTCTGGCATTTGGTAGTGGGAAACAAGGAGGATGAATGCCTGTGATTGTAATCAGAGAGGCACATGCATGATATCAAAGAACTTTGGAGATTGAGGGCCTCGAAGTGCCAAACAAGCTCCTAGGGTTAGGGTTCAGGGCTCTCGGCTTGGCTAGAACAGAACAGGGCAGGCCCCAAACCCTCCAGCGTGACCCCCTACCACATACAGAGGTACAGTACCCTGCTGCGTTCGAGACTTGTCATTTGCTCGTTCTTTACCATCAACCTTCAGCAACCTTTCCCAAACCATCCTATCAGCCTGTGTCCAACAGAAGAGACTGGAATCGGCACGATTAATCGCCAGTTCCAAACCCCGTCGAAAGCGCCCGAAACATCTAATCTTGAGCCGCGTACTCTTTAGTCCAGTCGTCGAGGCGGAGCTTTCTTCTTGGTCTTGCGCGCTCTCCAGTTGGTGGGGCGTTGTGACTCCGAGGTACTTCCACCTGGGTGCAGGGTGTAAAAAAGACCCACCTGCACCTATCGCAAATTCCCTCGCCACCCTCCCCAATCCCCAGGATTGCAGATTACGATACCTGTCTCTGCTCTGACCTCAGCTCAGACATTCTCACTCTCACACGCAACGCACCGCCTAGGCCGGTATATCCGGCTCAGTTCCAGTGCCCTCGTCGACTTCGATTGTCGACAGGCGACGCCGATACCACATCAAAAGACTCGACCCGACAGCCCCACGGACAGCTGCGGTCGCTGACACCGAGAGGCGCTTCATCACAATCGCATCGCCTACAAATATCTCCCATCTGGACTCCATCTGGACCCGGGCCCAGCTCCAGTGCCCCACCACCATCGTCATCAGTTAACGGACTAACAGCATCACGACTACGTGCGACTGACACCTTCATACCTACGAAGATGTCGAGCAGCAACCACCCTCCGCCTGAGTCCTCTTCCGGCGGTCATTTTGATCTGCTGAGAAGAGCAACCCAGAAGATGATGTATAGGTATGTGTATCTCTCTGTTTTCAGCCCTCATCAACTACCACCGGGACCGTCACATTGCGCGAGGCGTCTCCCGCAATCCCCCCTACCCCAATCTACGTGTTCTGGCTTTTCAGCTGTACAGATGGGTCTACCCTGCCTTCTCTTGCCCACGATTCTTTTCACCTCCCCGTCTCGCTGGCCACGCAAGCAGCCCCCAATTCCTTGGGCCCACCGTTCCAGATGCACTTCGCACGGTCGTCTTCTAGAACATCCTTCTTTGCGCACAATAGTCACCAGTGTGTCTGTTGTCTTATTAGCTCTGCTTGCTTCTACTGGATCTCGCAGGACGGACGTCATTCCTGCTGGCTTGATTGGATAGGCCTTTGGACGACCCACTCAGATTTCTCGATGCAGTCCGACAAGGCTGGCTGCTGCTCATGGGCTGCGGCTGCGCGGAAATAGACCCCCTCTGCAGATCGCTTCGCAGGTGCTTGCAAAGCCCAAGCGTCAGTGACATGCATTGTGTCTGATAGTTGTTGGCATAGCCTGCTGTCACCATACCCACCTCTGCCCAGGACACTCCTGCTTGTTCACGTCGTGGGGGCTACCCTCCCCTAAATATCGGACGAGCACTTGAGATCCCTGCGGCTCTTACAGCGCCTTCGGAGACAATTGCATGTACACCAATACTCGATTTCTCCCGCCATCACCTCTCGAAGTCGATGCATCGACAGAAGCGGCCGCTATTGCGAACCCCTCCCTCCTGACTCGGCAATATTGTCAAAGAGTCGTCCCGGCTGCCGCGCTTAGAATGGCGTGGTATTTCCTTACGGCGCGTCTCGTCAAGAAGTAATAAACGGCCTATCTTCCTGCATCTCGTGAAGTGCATACGGAGTTCCCGAAGCACGTCTCAGGAGCAGCACTCTACTACACCTATCATCTGAGCTGTCAGGCTGCACTCCATCGTTGCCTTGTCTCCAATCCGGACCTTAGCGGCAGCTTTCCAGGTCTGACTGGATTTTGCTATGTGGAGGCCCTGTGGTACTGGGGTCGTCACAGTACTTGGGCCCAAGCTGGGCTGACTTTGACGATTTCACCCGAAAATGACTCGCTGAAAGAGCCGGAGCTTGTTTCAATCAATACGTCCACCCCGCTGTCCCACAACCCCGGCAGAAAGTCTACCCCCACATCTATGCTGTACTGTCACAGGCAATTGCCCCCCGACCTGTAAGCAGCAGGACTGGCAGACCAAGTGGGCTGAGCGTCAAGGATGCTGGTTTTTACAACTGGGAACATCGACCGAAAAAATTTCAGATGTCGAGCATGCTACTGGGCGCCTTTTGGCCTCTCTTGCAGGGCATGTTTTGCATTGTTCTCCTGCAATTCGAATTAAGCCCTGCTCTCAAGTGAGCCAGTCCAGCAGTGAGACTACCCTATGCAATGCAATGCCAACCTCTGCTATCAAGTCTGGAGCTTTGAAAGTGTCCCAGCCTTTACCAAGATAGCACTGCTCCGGAACCCAAAAAAGGTTTCCCCAATTTTGCTTGGTCGCGATGTCATAGACCACCCCTCAATCAAGTGCTTAGCAATTATTGGGGGCTCCATTTATTTCCAGTTGTTTTAAACCCCGACCCGATTCTGCGCGAAAATCGTCATCACAAGCTTTCTTTGCCCTGTGTACAAGCTGTCCTCCAGTTCTGCCGTTTCATCACCTTAACTTTCACATTTACCCCATTCGCTCGGCCTGCACACCGCGCTAGACTGTCATGGAAAAGCAAATTAACGAGCGCAGCAGGACTGCCACGGCAGACACCGAGGAAAACACAGATCAGAGTGGAAACGACACACCTAGGTCCGGTTTCGCTACCCCAGAGCCAGACCCTCAAGATAAGAGGCTGCCGGGCATCATGAGCTACTTCGGCCAGGTTCGTCCAAGCTCTTTTCAGCGTTTGTGGTCAGGCACCTTTTCTGCGCCCTCCGAACCTGTCACTGAGTCTCCTTCCACTGCGCCTCAGTCGCAGAAGTCAGACCAGGAACAGCAGCACGAGTCTTCCCCTTCTTCACAACCGCTACCCAGCCCCCCTGAGCCTGCCTCCCGCGATTCCTCTGTTTCTGAAGACCAAGGCCCGCCTCTTCTTCCCCATGAGAAGGTGGAAGCGACTTTAGAAGACAAACCACCTCCTGAAGGTGGTCAAATTCACCCGTATCCTACTCCACCTGCATCATCGCGTTCCTCCTTACGCGGGGCCAACGTGGGCGAGAGTGGCGGCGAAGGGGTGAGGCATGGGGTAGCTGCTTCTGCGCTTACACCGAACGGTCGCAAGATGAGCGTCACAGACCTCGCAGGCCTGACCAGTCGCAGGCCTTCAGCGCTTGCGCCAGTGACCTCCGCACTGGTCGCTGAATCTAGCGTCCATGCCTCTCATTTCTCGAACCCTGGCAGCCGCAGAGTATCCACTTCACAAAACTCTCCAATTCATGAACTTCCCACTTCTATTGAGGAGGAGCCTGTTTCTGAAGTTCGTGCTTCTGTTCGTCGGCTGAAGGAGCTAACACTTGCGGCGGCTTCAAAGAGCGGCCAGTCAACCCCCAACCGAACACTTTCGTCCGCCCAACCCGCCCGAAACGATGGTCAAGACGAGCGGACTACCGGCAACGACGCCTCTAGCGCGACGGGGACGCAGACCCCAACGAGTTCCGCCACAGCAATGTCGGCACCAGCTGCCAAGGGCAAGCTCACAATCAAAATTAGTGAAGGGAGAGGATTGAAGAAGTGTCGCGCCCCTTACGTGGTCGCGGTGTTTCAGAGGAGTGAGCTGATATCACATGGCCCCCGGGATGAGGAGGAAGAGGATGATAGTGCCGTTGCCAATGTGGCCATGGGAGGTGTACCCATCCAACGACAAGGAAGCGACTCAGGCCGGACTCCCATGGCTATCCCCATGAGAAGTCGCCAAAGCAGTAATACCAGCATTGGAGAATTCAACAGCTTTCGCAACCGGACCCAGCGCAGATCTTTTACTAATCCGAGGTGGGATGCCGAGGCTGTGTTGTAAGTAATCACGGCCAGATTTGAAAGTGTCTGAACGGTGAAAGCTAACGTGGATGTAGCGATGTCGTCGACAAAGAAATGCTTGTGGATATATCCATCTATGACCATGGCGTCAAAGGCGAGGATTTTCTAGGGCACGTCGATTTCGAAGCGCAGAGGTCGGAAAGCCAGGAACCTGTCCGAGGCTGGTTCCCGCTGAAAGGCCACGCTGATACTATGGAAGAGAACGCTCCGACAGGCGAGATATATGTCGAAGCCCTATACCAACGAAGCGAACGCCGACACTTCGGTCCTGAAGACTTTCAAATTCTGCGACTTATTGGAAAAGGCACGTTTGGCCAAGTCTACCAAGTGAGAAAGAAAGACACCGGACGGATTTACGCTATGAAAGTACTGTCCAAAAAGGTCATTGTGCAAAAGAAAGAGGTGGCACACACAGTTGGCGAGAGAAACATCCTAGTGCGGACTGCTACATCTGAGTCTCCCTTCATTGTCGGGCTTAAGTTTTCGTTTCAGACACCCTCGGACCTGTACCTCGTGACGGATTACATGTCCGGAGGAGAACTATTTTGGCATCTTCAGAAAGAGGGGCGCTTCAATGAGAAGAGGGCTAAGTTCTATATCGCAGAGCTTATCCTCGCCATTGAGCACCTGCACAAGAACGATATCGTATACCGGGACCTGAAGCCGGAGAACATCCTTCTGGACGCCAATGGCCACATCGCGCTGTGTGACTTCGGGTTATCGAAGGCAAATCTGACAAAGAATGACACAACAAATACTTTCTGTGGCACCACTGAGTATCTGGCACCAGAGGTTTTGCTTGATGAGGCAGGTTACACCAAGATGGTAGACTTTTGGTCTTTGGGCGTACTCGTTTTCGAAATGTGCTGCGGCTGGAGTCCATTCTACGCGGAGGACACACAGCAAATGTACAAGAACATCGCATTTGGAAAGGTTAGATTTCCAAGAGAGACGTTGTCTCTTGAGGGCCGCAACTTCGTCAAGGGTCTGTTGAATAGGAATGCGAAGCACCGTCTGGGTGCCAACGATGACGCGGAGGAGTTGAAGCGACACCCCTTCTTCAACGACATCGATTGGGATGCTTTGTCAAAGAAGCTGATCACCCCGCCATTCAAGCCCACATTGAAGTCTGATACAGACGTTTCCTATTTCGACCCGGAGTTCACAAACGCGTTGAACCAAAACGGATCACTTAACGAACGAGCAGCGGCCTTAGCGAGGGGTTTTGCAACTTCGACGCCCTTGTCACCTTCAGTGCAAGCAAACTTCCAGGGTTTCACCTTTGTCGACGAGAGTGCGCTGGACGACCACATGAGAGACCGAGCCATTGCTGACGACGAGATGGACGTTGATCGGAACCGAGAGCACGACTGGGACGAGCTGAATGACGTGCCCCAAAAGTCAAACCAGACAGGCGAGGTGACACGCACCAACGATGACTTGGATTTTGACATGTGACAAGGACTTCCGTGTCACCTCTTCCACAGTCTTTGCCTTGACCACAAAAGTTTCTATGACTTCGAATTAACCAAAAGAGGCGAATGGGGGTCTGCGTTTGTGAAATTATTACGCATCGTGCATTTGCATATGGGTGGTTTAAGCAGCTGCATTTGGCAAAAGAGGATGCAGTAATGTGGCCCCGGCGTTAGCGATCTGGAAATCGAGGATGTTCTCGCAATCGACAGGAATGAGTTTGCCACTTGAGCGTCGAACACATGCAGCTGGTGGTGGCTTCCCACTTTGCTTTGGAGGCAATCTCCCTGACGACCGGGTGTCTGCGTCGCGGAGTAAGCCGTCAGTCAGAACGGAGGGAATGAAAGCGGACCAGGTTTGCGGGATGAGGGCTAAGTTGGTGCTACATAGTTAGACTCCCCCAACGACAAGAGACTGGGCGTTGGCACCAGCATCGACGCTGGAGATCGGGCAGTCGCATCACTGGGAGTCATTATATGGAGTATCTGAGCTAGTGGGCTATCTTTCTTTTCCAGAAGCAGATACTGGCATGTAGTTATCCAGCTTGAACAGGACAAAAAAATGCCTACGTTGGTAATACTTAATCTTGGCATACTCAGAGTGCTTGACTCTCCAAGTACCTTACTATGCAGCAAAGTGACTGGTCATGCTCTGAAGACAATTCATCTTGTCTACAAGGTGAACATTTCGCTGATGTCCAGCCAAATCACTTGCGAAAACAACCCGCTGATTTTTTCTTTATCTCTTGGTGTTGAGTTCCATGCTGCAGCGGCATCTTAAATATATACATTCCAAGGATGTTTACCATTCGCGCCTACATGTCCAAACAAAGATGTATTGGTGTTGAGCTCCTAGTGTATATCGATGAACGCCTGGGACCTAGACAGGACTATCTAGCACCACCAAAGTGGTCTTGGGATTGTGAGTTGGGGATAGAAACTGTGCAAGCAGCTTGCATATATATATATATATATATATATATATATATATATATGAGAGCCATGGACAAAGACGATACTGCTTGCTGCATGTGCGTTATCCTCCTCAGCTTCGAGTAATGGACAAATTGAATCGCCTTTACTCAACAGTCCAGCTCTAATGAAGGGGTTCTCTTCGTGGTATGCAATTATTCTCAAAGGACAAATTTGTCACAACAGCACCATGACTGCTGTCATTCTATACACAAATGGATAGATGCTAGCAGACTCTTGCATACGTGTTTCAGGGTATGTTCTGCTGTAAAAAGCGAGTTTGTCCTAGTCCAAGCCATACCAGCTGCATATATTCCCGTTCTATACCTAGGTATGCCAAGTACAGCTGTTGAATATCAGTAGATTGGTCGAGTCGCAGCGTTGCTACACTACCTACAGCGAGCCCTACTGGTGCCGCTGTTCTGGAGCTATCTCCCACATCGCATACGACCACCGGCTACACTTATGTGATGATGCCCAGTCCCAACGAGTGCTTGATCGTGCTGTCTGCAGAATCTGATTTTGCCCCCTATTGTCGTATCAAACGTCGCTTCATGCTTCCGACAAAGACAAGAAGGATGTGGCCCGAAAGGAAGTGGAATTAATAATATTGAGATTCATGACGACTCGAGAACCTCACCCTCATCCTCATCAGACAATCGCGCTCGCTTTTGCTCTCGGTCTGCTGCATCTTCGAGATCCGGGTCCGCACTTTTTCGCTTCACGCCAGGTGATATCAAGCCATTGCTAGCCCCGTTTGTCCTGCCGTCGTGATGATCGAGATCGTTGGCCGCAACCTTTAGCATCCTATCCGAATCACCTTCCGTAGCCGCGGTCGTATCGACGTCCATAGCCTCAGGATATCCACCGTTCTCGCCGCTCTCCCTCTTGATCTCGGTCTCGTCCCCACGCTCCGGTCGGTCCCGGTGGCGCGCGCGCGGACTTTGCGTGCCACCTCGGTCTGTGCCCATTGGAGTACCGTTGTGACTGGAGCCAGCTTCTGTCTGGCTGGGAATATCTCGACCTTTCCTAGTATTCTCAAGGCTAAAGACTGGTGAGCCTTGGTAGCGAGCGTCGGATTTTCGCATGGGATTTTCTGAGTAGAAGTCCATGACAACGCTGATGGAGGACTGTACTAGGGATTCGTCGCTCTTCAGCACCCGCCACCAGGGCTCACCGTCCCTATCATCTTCAATCTTCCCGCCCAGCGACACCGTCGCGAAGTATATGGCGCTGACTGCGACCTCCCGAGCGTTCATCAGAAGGGGAACCACTGTCAGCGCCGAGTCACAGCAGAAAGCCCAAGCGGCGTCGCGCAGAGGCTTGTTTTGAAGCATGCCGAGTTGATCAAGGCACTCATATAGCCTTTGATAAGGGTTGTCCACCATCAGGTCGAACGTTAACATTTCTAGCATAATCTCTTCGTGCATGAGGATGCTGTCGCGCCACTTCCAGTATTCTTTGCTCTGCTCATCGACGATGAGCCGTGGATTTTTTTGAGCAACTTTCACGACTGAGTAGATAAGGTCCTTGGTTTTGCGGCAGTTTTCTTCCGTTTTGTTCGCTAGGAAAAGGGCAGTCGCGGCGATGTTCTGTCCCAATGACGACGGCGGTTAGTCCGAAAGTAGCCCGAAAACGTGATGAGACAGCAGCGCAATGGCCGGCAAAGTCTTGGCCATCTAGAGGACAACTCACATAGTGGTGAATCCCTCCCTTCTCTGCATCCATGCTAAGGCGCATATAGAAGCGATGGAAGAAAACAGCAGCAACCCAAAGTGTCGTCTGTGGCAGCTCGATCATAGCCCCGGCCTGGTATATGAAGTTGACTCCCTTCGCTCGTCGAAGTCTCTCATCTTGTGGTGTAAGGCCATCGAGGATGCTGGGTGAGCTGAGTGCTTCTTCCGGGGTAAAGTACCACTGGCTTGCTCGAGGCCGTTTCGCGCTTATCGGAGACGGATGCGCCGGTGATGGCGCACCTCGTTTTGACTGGGGAGGGAGGGAGGAAGTTCGTGAGGAGTGTGTCGGGGGCGAAGGAACTGCGGGAGGGACATCGCGTCGGCCGGACGGGGACTTGGAAGCGTGAGCGACTGGTGGTTTGGGAGGCAAGGTGGGGGGTTGATAGCCTTCTCGAGGTGGGCGGTACCTGTCGAGGCTGCTCGCCATTGTGGAGGGATTCATTCCATGCAGGCAGAGCGCAGAATCGGTACACAGGGTTGAATGGTTGGCAGGGTGAGAGAAAGTGCGGTAGCCGGATCGAGTCGCTGTCGTGGAAAGGAAGAAAGTTGAAATGGGAACGAGCGGCCGGGTGTGGAGTGCTGGTGGTTGTAATACCTAATAAGTAGTCCTGGCGGCCTGGGTACCACGCACCTCAGCCAGGTTTGTTGCGCGCTGATGCGGATGTGATTAGCGCACTGCACTCCCCTGACCCTGTCTGCGTACCGAGTGGGTGGTATTTGCAGTACGGAGTACAACAGCTACGCCGACCCTGGTCCTTTCAGAAGCCGCGGCAGGCAAACGGACCTCGTCGACTTTCGTCGTGCTTTCGAGGCGCATCTTCACAAGCTCGGACAAGGCTTGACTACTCAAGAGCAGACGCGGTCAAACTTGAAAACGCTTGAATCCTCCGGCTGTCCGCTCATACCGCCAAGATGATGCACCCTTCCAGGAAAGCGTATGTGGAGGAGCAAATGGACGAGGTAAGAAAGTCCACCCAGCTCACGACACGGCCTACTTGTGCTCAGAATTCCAACACAGCGCGCGGCTCGACTGACTGGAGTTCCTCTGCGCAGGATAGGGGAGGAATGGCACTTGATGAAGTCCGTGAGTCAAAGCCTCTCTTCGCCCATCTGGACGGCCTCCACTAACTCTCTTTTCCCCACACTCAGCGACCGACTACAACTACGACCTAGCTACTGGCGAGAATGCCTCCGCATTGCTTTCCCAGTTCGACCGAAAGCGTCTGGCCGCGCGCATTGCGGTCCCTACTAACAATGAGACCATAAAGGCAATGCTGCGCGAGCGCGGCGTGCCCATCACTCTCTTTGGCGAAAACAACCCTGCCGACCGTCGCGAAAGGCTGAGGCAGATCTTGACGGATGAAACCCAGCAGTCAAATGCAGCCGGAGGGGAAGGTGCTGATGTGGACATGGACGATGCGCCAGACGACGAGGATGAAGAACAGGACGAGGAGTACTATACGCGCGGTGACGACGGCCTACTGCAAGCACGCATCGAGATTGCCAAGTATTCGCTCCCGAGGGCGAAACGACGAGTTTATTTCCAACGAGACGAGTCCAAGATCCCATTGCGGACACAAGTCAAGCATCGAAAGCAGATCAAGGAGAAGCTGCAGGATTTCGAGCTTCAGAGCTCACAGGTCGGAGGACAGAGGTATCTGAGTGTGGTCAGACTCGCACCTCATGGCCAGCTCTGTGCGACGGGAGATTGGGGTGGTAGCATGAAGGTCGTATCAACGCCCGATCTCGAGGTGAAAAAGAACCTGAGGGGACACACGAACAAGATTGGAGGGATTGACTGGTTTCCTGGGCCAGTTTCGCAGGGAAGCGACGCAATTCAACTCGCTTCGTCATCGGCAGACGGGGCTGTCCATTTGTGGTCACTCGAACGCGATACACCGATGTCTTCACTGGCACAACCTGGAGGAACAAAGGTCAACAAAATCGGATTTCATCCTGCTGGCCGGCATTTGGCGACTGCCTGCGACGATACGACCTGGAAGCTTTACGACGTCGCTACTCAAAGCGAAATCTTGTCTCAGGAGGGTCATTCAAGAGCAGTCATGACTGTCAGCTTCCAGTCTGAAGGTGCCCTGGTTGCCACGGCAGGGATGGACAGCATAGGGAGGATATGGGATATCAGGAGTGGTCGAACAATCATGCTCTGCGAAGGTCACATCCAGCCCATCACCTCCTCTAGTTGGATAGACGGACACCGACTCTTGACCGGGTCCCTGGACGGGTTTGCGAAAGTATGGGACGTGAGAAAAGTCCAACAGGGCGGCAATCTGGCAGGAAACACGTCAGGAGTGACAGACCTGCGCGTTTTTAGAGGACTCGACGATCCAGTGGAGGGCGAGCCCCCAGGAAAGGATGACAAGGGCGCGCAGATCCCGAAGAAGTCGGCTACTTTCTTCGCATCCTGTGGATTCGACCGCAAGATCAACGTCTACTCCATGGATGACTTCTCGCTCATCACCTCGCTCGCGTCTCACACCGCGCCAGTCAGTTCTGTTGATGTCTCGAGAGATGGAAGGTGGATAGTATCGGGCAGCCATGACCGGACAATCAAGCTCTGGGCACGGAACGAGATGGAGGCGCTTTGAAGGGAACAAACAAGAAAGAGCGCAAAGCTCAAAGATGCCCAGAATAATGCAAGCAGACCTTCGTCTGCGGACGAGAGTAAGGTGCCATGCTAGGCGAGGAAGCCGCTCACGTTCTGCCTGTTTACTCGGCAAACTTTGAGCTTTTGGGGGGTTTGTAGTAACTTTTTTAGCGGGCAGGCTGTTGGCAGGGAAGTCTTGCGTTGGCTTTAATATCCCAATGCAGATTTATGGGATGCCAGTAAGATAAAGGAGTCATTCCATGTTTTGGCTTCGGATCCATCAGTGACAATGGTCTGAGCTAAGCTATTTATTCGACCGTGTACCCCTCTGGTGCTCTCGTTGGCTGACAACGGCAAGGTAATTACAAAGAGTTGTCTCAAACTATACGTTAGCAACTCAACGCTGAGTCCATTTTAGACCTCACAGGCCATCGAACTAACACTTGTACAATCCAGTCCCACCCTCGAAGCAGTTAATATACAATAAAGCGCCGGGAATGCATTTGGATTTTGTTTTACGATCTGCGGAATTTGCGGGAGACGGGGGTGGTTTACGTGTATAGAGAAATTCTTTTGTCCTCAGTGGAACTCCGCAACGCCTGTGGCTTTTGGGTCTGCTTCCCCAAAGAATTCGAAGAAATTGAAGTAATGCGCTTCCGCCTTGAGCCGAGTGGCCTCATCAAGCTCACCGAGGGGCTGACCGTTCTCTTTGGCGGTAAATCTGTCTTTGGACACAGAGGCGGGTCTACATCGTGTTAGCATCGTGCAAGGTGGACGAGGTACTGCGTTCTTCACTTACCCATTCATCTCTCGATCCAGGTCTAGGAACTTCTTCATAGCGTCCTTGCCCACGCCGCGCTGCTGAAGATAATTCAGGTATTTTACGCAGAGCTCCTTCTTTGTCGCCGTAGACATGCGGCTCCTTGTCCTCATCTCATTGATGACTTTCGAAATGCGTTCGCCATTCTCAGCTTCCGATTCCGTGGTGGTGGGTTGCTCGAGCTCGAAGTCCAGCCAACTCCTCCAAAATTCCCTGCTATCAGCATACCACTCAACATTGTTGAGGTATACATTACGGGCCTCTTCGACAGAGCCTTTGACCTTCCACAACAATACGGCCCAATGAGTGACTAGGGCTGCCTTGGTATATAGATCGACCGCAGGCGAGGCGATCTGCGCTTTGTAGCTATCTATGGCGGCATCAAGCCCGCCCTGTCGACGCCTCAGGTTGGCGGCCGATATGATCACCTCCACGCAGTCGGGTAGCTTCGTGAGAATGGCTTCGTGTATGGCCTGAGCAGTTTCAACGCGACCACATGCCTCCTCAAAATAGGCAAATTGCAGCCGTATACCCGGTCTGCTGACAGGGACAAATAGTGTAACCGCGCGCAGGTAGATGTTGCGGACCTCCTCCTCCTTGTTGGGCTGCGATGACATCCATCGAGCATATCGGAACCAGAACTCATCGTAGAAGGCGCATGTGACCAAGCACCGCTCATACAGAGCAGTGATCCTGGCCAAATTGCCTTCTTCCTCTTCAAAGTCAAGGTATTTGCGCCAATTGGCAAGTTGAGAATGGTCGAGCTCCGTAACGTGAAAGTATGGCCTCTTGATTTCCGATTCGTAGGTCCAGCGCTTAGTCGTCTCCGACTGAGTCGTCTGAAACACATCGTAAAACATGGCATCGATCTTCGCGCGAACGTCGCGTTCGGTCTCCAGCTCCGACTTGACCACACCGAAGGGGGCTGCTTCCGCTTCAACCTCAGCGCGCAAGCGGCTCAATACCTCGGGTTCAACAATGTCGGTGAGAGGCTGAGTATGCGATAGTGCCCGGAAACGCTCGTAGTACCTGGCGTACTGGTGCATCGGAATATTGATGACGCGCTTCAAGATGGCGTAGATCTTATCCTGCGCCTCCTGTCGTTCTTCGTATTCGATGTACTTGTCCCAGAAAGGATGGGCCAAGAAGTCCAAGCCGACGTAGGTGGCAGCGCGTTCGAAAAGACTAGCATATGTCAGTTGTCAGGAGGGCCACAACGGAGAGGGGCCGGGTGGGGAGGATGGGAAGAAGTCAAATACAGGAAGGGATAGATGTGCGAACAGTAAATCCTCCTTCCAATGACCGACGGACAACAACTCAAGCTCTGTGCGACGGGGAAAGCGTAGAGTAGGGGAAGCTCATTGCGAATCACGGTGATGATATGTGGTTTGGAAAACAAGAGTGCCTGGTAAGTTTCTGTGAGACGCGATCGCAGCGAGAAGTGGTGGGTGGCCCTTGGTATTTCTCACCGGAACCCAACGTAACGGTCAAAGTAATCTTGTCTTGGGGCGATCGACCGGTCTGCGACAACTCGCGGTTTTGACGAGCGCGTCGATGGCTGAAAGGTTATGGGGGAAGGAAAGCAGCCTGTTGTACTTACTCTCGCACGAGATGAGCAACGTGGGTAGTCTCCATCTTGAAGGAGCAGTAGTCGGTCCAGAGGTCAACGGAGTTGGTGATGCTGGCGCAACCGCGCTCGTAGACCATCTCTGCGGATTCTGGGCCCGAAATATTGAATTCGAGGTCGGCATACTTCTTCCAGTAGCCGAATAGGAGCGGGAACTTGAGCAAGAATCGATCGTAGGAGTCGCGTAGGGTGGCCAAGGCCTGTGGGCTGGAGTTCCTGTTCAGGCCACCCTCGAGGCTCTCACAGGCGCGCACGAGCTTTTCCCATGCTTCGAAGCTGTCGGGGTCGGCCTCCTGTGTGTAGCAACATTATCAGCATCAGGTCAGACGGCAACTATAGTAATTACCAGCTAGCATACCACTTCGCTGTTGAGTTTCCTAATCTCAAGATTCTCCTCGTCTGAGCCGCCGTAGGTTTGGAAGTCAGACATCTTGTTAGTAAGTGACAGCTGACGCGACGGTGGCTGGGTCGCAGATGGGGCTGTCACAATAGAAGAATGGACGCAGGATGGATGGATGGGTCGAGGCCAAATGCACTAGATACGTGCGTATCCTGGGTATGGAGGAAAGATGGTCGATCCCGCAAGATGATGGAATTCAAGCGAGAAAAGGGAATTAGGCTGGACTGGACTGGATGAGATCGATTGAAAAAGGAGAGGGAATGGTGAAGGGTGAAGGGATGCTACTTGCGAGTGAAGATTGCGCCAGTCCGATCTGAAAAGCTAACCCTTGCAAGTACATAGTAGGTAAGCGGCTGCAGCGGAGGCATCCCTGGCAGGATCACAAGTGGAGCTACACCAAGTGCATCCAGTTGATTGGCCCGACCCCTTTTTCGGTTAGTGCAAATTCCAGGCCAGGTTAAAAATCTACCGTCGGTTTGGCTTGCCGGGACGATGTTTCCTCCTCCAAACATGAGCTGGTGATGATTTACTTTAAAACAACATGATAGGAAGAGGATGACTTGCCATTGGCGAGCGTGATCTCACCATTTGTAGAGTATCTGAAGCTCACTCGAAACATATCCTCTTTTTCCACTCTTTTCCTTGCAGCAGCCTTCGTCTTTCCCCTTCCTTGTCTTTGACACACTGCCTTTGCTGGAAGTCCAGTTGGATGGACCGTGGCACATATCTGGGGATTTCTTGCCATTTGCATTGATTTAGGGCTCTCTATTTGTTGGTCTTGGCGAGAAGCACCTAAACAAGCCAGCGCTGTGGTGGGTTTCTTTCAGGGGTAAACGGACACAGGATCTCGACGTCCTGGCAATGGACAATGCGGATCATTCCGACGTGCTCATCCGAACTGTTCAGCAGACGACGTGGCCTTTTGTTTCATTGGCAGGGTCTGCAAATGCTTGCGTTCGAGTTGTATCAATTCTCAGGACTTGGGGGTATAGTGTGACAGGAACCAGGCCTGATACGCATTGAAAGCAGATAGACCAGGTGACCCAACTAGGTGCTTCGTGAAGACTGGTAGGCAAAGACAGTCTTCTGTGGTCTTTCACTTATATACCTACCTAGGTATGTAGTACATACCTCAACACATGAGCACACAAATGAAAGTCCTGTTATAAATACCAAGGTACAATTTAACTGCAATGTCTTGTTGAGCCGCATCTAGGTGAAATTCAATTCTCGCAGGGCTGAAAAAGTGCACGCACGGCCCACCACTGGCGTCATTGGAAGGCATTACTGTGTCTGCCCAACGACATTTCTACACATTTCCGCCGCCTTGACACTAGTAGGTCCGCAGGAAAGCTGACATGCCTCCTCCAAAGATGTCTGATCAACAACCTTGGAAAGCCAGATCACGATAGAAACGACCGAGGAATCCTCTCTCGCACACCAATTCGACCTGTCTGAATCTGGATTTCCTGATTCCTGTTCCCCTCTCCTGCTGCAATCCTTGTGCTCCGTCAGACAGGACATGTGTCACCGCCCCGCCTTGCCAGCATTGTCGCCCTCCAGCTGCTGAGAGAGCCGAAACGCCTCTTCACACCCCGCCGACGTCGACGCAGATGCGGACGCAGAGGTTATCGCCCCAAATAGCACGAGCATGGACCCCAATGCTGCCCTCTGGAGCGGCCAGGCGCCCTCGCTCGACAAATCTAGTCGTCTCCTGATCCGCGACTACCCCCACCGCGCCATTGCCATCGTCTCCAACGACCATGCCCTCATCTTCCGCCATAGCCCCACTACCAACGAGGCCATTGCTAATGGGTCACTCGCCTCTGTCCCTTCCGCCCGTCCTCGCGCCGGCACGGGCGCGAGCGCCCACGATAGCTTTGCCTCCAAGTGCATGGTCGAGTTTACACCCGTGTCTAAGAAGACTCTGAGCGAATACCGTCCTCTGACCTCGCGGCCAATTTACGGGACCTTGGGTCTTATTTCAGTGAACCGAGATGTCTTCCTCTGCGTCATTACACATGCGTCGCGCGTATCTACTTTGCGACCGGGCGAGACGATCGAGAGAATCCTAGCCGTCGAGTTCTTCGGCCTGAACACCTCCGAATATGACGATGTCTTCTCCGCCATCGATCCCTACGAGCTTGAAATGTCGGACAATGCCTCGATATATGGCCAGCCACTGAATAGAAGAGAAGGCGTCGAGCATCCATGCGCAGATGTGCAGAAGTTGTTGAGCAATGGTAGTTTTTACTACAGTACCGACTTCGATCTGACGAACCGGCTGCAGGACAGGCCACCAGATGCGAATACCTTTAATATCGAGAATTTTGACGACGCCTTTTTGTGGAACTCGTACATGATCAACCCTCTCGTTCAATTCCGGTCGCGCCTCATGCATCATGAGAGGGAGCTTCTGGACGCTTCTCGGATCCTGACGTCTGCCATTCGAGGGTTCTGTTTGACTATGACCATTCCACAATCGGTGGCACCATTGAGATCTGGGAACACGGGCATGCCCTCTTATTTGACCATAATTTCGAGGCTCTCTTGTCGGCGCGCTGGAACGCGCTTCAACTCGAGAGGTATCGATGATGATGGTATGTCTGGTGTATTCGTGTGTATGCAGTCTTTGGAACTAACAAATTGTCAAAGGCAACGTCGCAAATTTTGTCGAGACCGAGACGATATACTGGAGCCCATCAGGTGTCTTGTTCTCGTATGCGCAAGTTCGAGGCTCCGTTCCTGTCTTTTGGGAACAGGCGGCAGGATTGCTTCCAGGACAACAGAAAATAAGCATCACTCGCTCTCCGGACGGCACTCAGCCTGCTTTCGACAAACACTTTCAGGATCTGGAGCATAACTACGGGGCAGTCCATGTGGTGAATCTTCTTAGCGAATCGAAGCCCGGAGAGGTTGAGCTTAGCCAGCTTTATCGCTTCGGCATATCACATTGCCCACTGAGTCGATCGGGCGAGAAACAAGATTCCGAGCATTCCCTGCTGAATGCGACTGAATATGATTTCCATGCCGAGACCAAGGGTCCAACAGGTTATGAGGCCGCAAGAGGAATTCGCCGATACATAGAGGACTCAGCAGAAGGTTTTGCGTATTATCTGGCTCAGGAGACGGACAGTCCCGGGGAACATGTCAACGGGACTCCTCATACCGACCGGCGGTATGTTGTCGTACTGCAACAAGAGGGTGTTTTTCGGACGAATTGCCTTGACTGTCTCGACCGCACAAATCTCATTCAGACCCTTGTGTCGCAAATGGTGTTTGAGTCTTTCCTAACTCAACGCAGAGTGCATGCGCTTTCCGACTTCTGGATGAAGCACTCAAGCCTCTGGGCTGATAATGGCGACAACTTGTCACGTATTTACGCTGGTACAGGTGCTTTAAAGTCCTCCTTCACCCGGCACGGCAAGATGTCTCTTGCTGGCGCTATTGCTGATGCGCGGAAAAGCGCCACACGCCTCTACATCAACAATTTTACTGACAAGCAGAGACAAAATACAATCGACATGCTGCTGGGTCGGTTGGTAGGGCAAGCGCCAGTCTCTCTGTACGACCCTATCAATGATTATGTCAACGCTGAGTTGAATAGGCGAGGCACCGAGTTCTCCTCTACAGCAAACATCAAGATTCTCGTTGGGACTTTCAACTTGAACGGCCGAACCAATGGTGTGGATGAGGACCTCTCAGCTTGGCTAGGGCCTGAGGAGCTTGGTTCAACACAGCCAGAAATAGTGGTTGTCGGCTTCCAAGAGATCGTCGAGTTGAGTCCGCAACAAATCATGAACAGCGATCCGACTAGAAAGCAACTATGGGAGCAAGCTGTGAGAAACTGCCTGAACAAGCGAGCGCAACGACTTGGTGGCGAGCCATATGTACTTCTTCGAAGTGGCCAGCTCGTAGGAGCGGCACTTTGCATCTTTGTGCGAAAACCTGTTCTCTCGAACATCAAGAACGTCGAAGGCGCAGTCAAGAAAACGGGCCTATCAGGCATGGCTGGCAACAAGGGTGCAGTAGCCATCAGAATGGATTATGCGAATACACATATCTGCTTCGTCACGGCACATCTTGCAGCTGGCTTCGCAAATTACGACGAACGGAATAAGGATTATGCTACGATAAACCATGGACTTCGGTTCCAGAGAAATCGTGGCATAGATGATCACGGTGTGTCTCAAAGTTCTGCTACTGTGAATGATTGCTGACTTGTTGAACAGACACCGTCATCTGGCTAGGCGACTTCAATTATCGAGTTGGGCTGGACTGGCAACGAGCTATGAATCTGGTTGAACAACAAGATCTTGAGCGCTTGTACGAGCACGACCAGCTGAACCTGCAAATGGTTGCTGGGTTGTCATTCCCGTTTTACTCGGAAGCGCGTATCACTTTTATGCCGACGTACAAGTTCGATATTGGCACCGACAACTACGACTCGTCGGAAAAAGCACGTATTCCAGCATGGACAGACCGTATCCTGCGCAAGGGACCCAATTTGCGTCAGCTGGCCTACAATTGTGCACCTCTGAAGTTCTCAGACCATCGACCAGTCTATGCCATCTTCGATTGTCAAGTGAGCATTGTTGACGAGAGCGTCAAAGACAAGATTAGCCACGACGTGTACCTGAAGCGGAAGACCGAAGTGGGAGGTGCAACGGCTAATCAAGACGCCGAGGACACTGAGGACGAGGACTTGATCGGCTATGATGCCATAGAACCTGGACTTCCGCCTGCAAGCTCCGACCGACAGAAATGGTGGCTGGAAAATGGGAAGCAAGCCCAGTCCACCATCACAGCACCCAAAGCAATGGATGGGTCAACATCCACGATCCTTAATCCCAATCGGCAAGCCAACCCATTCGTTCCCTCGGACGAACCAGACTGGGTCAATGTCTCCCGAGCCGACTCTAGACTCTCATCTTTCTCCAGCATGTCCACATCTCCCTACGAGCATATTAATCACTCCACCCTCCTACCCTCCTTGTCCTCATCCGTGTCAAGCACACCTCCCGGGCAGCGGAAACTACCCCCACCCTACGATCCCTCCGCTCTGCCTGCAAGGATAGGCAGGATGAATATGAATGAAGAACATCACCAACCGCTACAGTTTAAGAAGATAGAAGCACCACCTGCTCCTCCGCCTAGGAGGTCGACGAACCAGCTATCCTTCCCGCCGCCCCCCAATCAAACACCCGTGCCATCAATTGGTAATAGAAAGCCAGTTCCTGCCCCACCGCCGCCTCGCTCAGTCTCGTACGCGTCTTCAACTTCCCAAAAGACGCCGAAAGGCCCACCACCTGTGGCTAAGAAACCAGCCCATCTCGCATCTACCTCCCCAAACCCAGACACAGGGCCCTCCCTCTCCCCAACGGAGGCCAAAGCCAGGCCGATCCCTCCGCGCAGACCATCGAGCAGCATATCGAACACATCGCGTACGGCTATTCACGACAGTTTGCAACGCGCGATGTCCGCAAAAGAACCTTCTGCATACAATCAATACGGACCTCCGATGCCTCCGCCCCGAAGAGCGGGAACCGAATCCACGGCATCGCCCGCGTCCAATATGAAAGGATGGGCTCCTCCAGGAGCTGTGGGCCTTGTCGGACTAGGAACCTCTAAGGATGGCCGTCCGTCGATACCGGAGAGGAAACCAGTAGCCATGGTGGGCTCACAGGATACGGAGAAGAGTCGGCCCGTGCCCCCACCCGCTGGAAAGAAACCTGCGATCAAAGCCAAGAGCCCTGTAGTGGATTTGCTTGGAGACGACGGGTCTGCTACGATGGGCGGCTGGGAGGCACTCAGGCCTTCTTCGTAACTGAGAGGAGGAACACAGGCGACTACTCCGGCGTTAGAGAAACTGAGATGTGGGGATGACTTTCATGATGTCAATGACTGCGTTGTTTGGGGGAGAATGGCGCAGTGTTCTTGTGGCGAGGCATGGCGGTAGACTATGAGACTTGGCATGCTTCTCAGTCGAGAACTACAGCCTTTCAGAATAAAAGCATTGTCATTGCTGAGTTCCACGGATAGAACTTTGACGTTCTTGGACACGCGTAGGACAGTGAAATTAGTCCAAAGCACAGTGTACAACGGCAGAAGCACTGTGTACGTTCGCGAATTGCGCTGCTATCCAGACGACTGCACGGTGCGCAAAATACTTGAACAGACTCATTTAACGACATGTCTTGGCCCCCCCCCCAGTTTACTCCTTTCCCAACTCCATGCCGAATGTTGAAATCCCTACGTACGGCCATCTTGCTTCTATACAAGCTTGAAACCAGTGACGATCACCCCATATACAGTCCCGCAATTATACTCAGGTTCGAGGCCGGTGTATGATCATGCCTCGAGATCCGTGGTGAGTCTCTGCGTGCAGCGCCAGCAAGCCTTGGAGGATGGCGGGATGTATTTAGACGATCGATCTTGGTTGACCATCCACTGAATATGGTCGCTGCAGTATTGTTCATTGGTGAAGCTCGAGTTGTGCAACAAGTCAAACCTGGAGGTCTTGGGTGTGTGCACAGGCTTGTGACAGGCTCAAAGTACCAGTCTAGAGGCACATGGCGGCGGGCGTGGAGCACGCGATGACAGCTTACTAGCTTCACGCCGGACTACAGTTCATTATCACATGGTTCGTTATTCCTTCAAGCGTATCCTCCCTGTCCCGAATCACTGCAAGCGCAACCCACCAGAACTTTCAAAATTATTCTCGCAACTTCCTCACCATCATATCACCACTTAACATTCCACCTTGGTTCGTACACATCCATTTCTCGATTCAAACATAGCCAGAGCATCCAACATGGACGATCAAAAGTTCTGGGATCTCGACCCCTACAACATCGAGACCCGCGGGCTCCCGCTACGCCTCGACGATGGCCCACTGGGTGTCACGATGAAGACCGCCAACATCATCATCGTGGTGTGCAGCGCCTGCGCGTTGCTTGTGATACCGGCCGTCACGTGCTACATGGGAATCACGACTTTCCGAGAGGGCCGTCGCTGGCGTAGAGAGGAACAGGAGGTTGATGCCCGCCGCAAGACCATGGAGCGCGAGCGCCAGGCTGCCCGCGCGACGAAGCTCGCGACGGCCAACGCCGAGGCGCCCCAGAATGAGCTGCGTCTTCGTGAGTCTCGTGGTCACAGGAGGCTCCAAGGGGAACATCCAGTTGCTCGCGAGGTCCATGGTGGCACCGCGGCATCTGGTCGCAAAGAGTCTGCTCGCAGAAGAGAGTCTTTCGGTCGCGAAGAGCCAATCAGTCGTGCGGAGCCCAGTAGTAGTACAGATACTCACACTTCATCCCGTCCAGAACCCCATCGTCGTCGAGTGTCTTGTGATCAACAAGGCCATCTGGAAGACTCCCGGACTCAAAATCGTCAAGAGACCCATAGTCACCACCACCGCCGCGAGTCCCATGGTGAACAATCTCGCCAAGGACCTCGCCGTCAACGGAGTCGTAACGAAGAGCCTCTGCACGGAGAGAGGCGTCACAAATAAATACTTCAGCAGTTCTCAGCGAAACCGAGAGCAGAGCATGACGAGGAGAGTGACGTGTAGAAAATCACATATACATCACATATTATGACGACGTCTCTTCCCGCTCCTGCGCCTCCTGCGACGGACAGGACGGCAAGCAAATTATTAACGTCAAAACGACGAAGACAGATTGAGATATGGCTAGACGAAGCCGTTCTCTACGAAGCACAGCAGAATTGCGCCAGCGATAAGCGCCACGGTCATGCCTCGGACCTCCTAACATCACCCTCTCAACGTTCCATTCAAACGCAAACCTCGTCGACATCTACTATATGTGCGGTCTGCGGTCGATATTGCAAGGGCGCGGGGCCTCCTATGGAAGCATCAGACGGCTCGGGACACTCAGCAGACCCAGAAGCACGACAAAACAACTCCGGATCTATGTTCCGCGGTCTCAAATCGGCCATGACGGCTTTTCGATCAGGGAATAGCGAGAAAAGATACGACCCGGCACTATCGACGAAGATGTTTTCAACCTCATCTGCCGATGATGACGACAACAGCGATAGATCATCTTCCAACTTTCTGCCTGGCAGCTCCGACGATAATGATAACACCAAGCGAGTTTTGGATGAAAAGATGGCGAGGTTGAAGAGGGCACAAAAGTTACTGGCAAAGAGCGCGTCGAAGCAGGGCAAGGGGTGATTTCTTTCAAAAGAGTTTTTTTCAGAAGCAAAGAATGCTCTGCTTTCGATCATGTCAGATAGAACGGCCTTAGGAACAGTTAGATACCAGTGCTATACAAAATTTTAGTAGAAGCACGACAATCTTCTATTCTGCACATATCCATGTAGTCTTGAGCCTGATCTACAGTAGATTCTTCGACAAGAGGCCTCGACTTGGTCCCTCTTCCGCATCCGTGCCCAACTTCTGTAAAAGGTTTGCTGCCAATGCTGCCACCTAGCTATAAGCGTAGAGAGAGACCTATGGTTAGGGCAGCTGCTTCACTTGCTGCGAGTTGACATGGCATGAGGAAAGCGCCCAGAGTCTTGTGGCATTTTATGAGCAAGAGTCCAGACCAAGCAAGAGAGGTACTGCTACGCCCTCCCGCACACGCGTTGGGGCAAGTGAGATTCTCGTGGCTCTTTGGGTTCGAAGAGAGTCGGGGTGCCAAGAATGCTATGTTTGGGCAGACCTTCGTGTGGGGTGCAAGTCTCACAACGGCACGTAGGCCAAAACGAGTGCACATGCTTGGAATGGATGACTGCATATGTCAGCGAAGAAAAAGTTTTTCCTCGACCTATATAACGTGGGTGCATACGCTTTTAGTGAGATGGTCGGTGGCCTATAGTGGGTTACCTGTATGATCGACCAGGAGAGTCTCACGTTGCTTCTTCTTCCTCAAACTTTTTGATTCTTATTGCATCCCAGGACACGACGCAGATGACTGATTGTGAGGTGGACGAGCGTTACGACGGGTCTGCCAATGTGCTGCGACGGGTCAAGGACATCAATGACTGGTACAGAGGATTGGGCGAGATCATGATGTAGGCCGAGCAGTCGTGGCATAGTAGGCAGTGAGCCTAAGGCTGAGAAGTCGGGAAGGGTGGGGGACATTCGCATAGTTCCCAATTACCACAAGTCTAGCAGACAACTTTTTTCCAGCCAAATGCGACGAGGGAAAAAAAAAGACCCTATAAGGATTCGGTTCACGTCCTTCGTATTCTTGACAAGGCCCCAAAGATATCACTTCTGCGCGCAATCAAGGCATGTCTTAGGTTGATTGATGACTGTTTTGATTTTTCTGGGGCTTTACAATTGTCTGGTGTGAACTGATAAACAGTTGGGGGGGAATACCGCAACCACCACTCTCAATATGAAATAGGCAAAAAGACACGAGACAGGCGGGGGGGGGGGGGAGTAAGGAAATCAACATAAACCCTGATGAAATATTCCAGTGTTTGGGCCTCTCCTTCAGGGTGGTAGACACCAATGGGGAGAGAATGTGGGCCCAAATGCCTTGAGTTTGACCAAGCGGCAGAAACCCTAGACCGTAATCCCTCCCTCCCCTCTTGGAAATCAAAATAAAAGAACAGAAGACAGCCCTGTACCCTCGCTACCCATCACCACAAACTCCCTAAAAGAGTTATGCCGATCGTGACCCAATGCCATAAATCGCCTTCTTTCCGACCCTCCACCGGTGCTTCAAAGTCACTCGTCCATGACTAACACAGACGCTTTGAAGATAGCGGAGGACGCAACTCTTTCGACTTTTGATGTTCCCGGCGCACAAAGGATAATGGAATCGCTTAGGTCGACTCAGCAGGTGCGGCTTCTCCCTCAGCAGCAGGCTTGGGCTCCTCAGCCTTCTCCTCTGCGGGCTTGTCCTCCTTGGCGGCATCAGCGGGGGCAGCCTCGGCCTCACCGTTGTCAGACGAGGTCCAAAGGGTGAGGTTGTCACGGAGCAGCTGCATGATGAGAGTGCTGTCACGGTAAGACTCCTCAGAGAGAGAGTCGAGCTCGGCGATGGCGTCATCGAAGGCCTGCTTGGCCAGGTGGCAAGCACGGTCGGGCGAGTTCAGGATCTCGTAGTAGAATACGGAGAAGTTGAGGGCCAGGCCGAGGCGGATGGGGTGGGTGGGGGTCAGCTCGGTCTGGGCGACATCGGTGGCGGCCTGCGAAGATTGGACGTATTAGTGCTGGGCGCTTTCGGACCAGTCGAAATGATTCGCCATAGATTCTTACCTTGTAGGCCTCGTGGGCAGCGGTAGCAGCGCCCTTGCGCTTCTCGCCCGAGGCAAACTCGGCAAGGTAGCGGTGGTAGTCACCCTTCCTGTTGCCAAGGGAAAAAGCAAAGTTAGATATTGATATTGCCGATAACGAGCGGAGGTTGTGCGAGAGGGTCGAGTCGCATAAGGGACACATACATCTTGTGGTAGAAGACCTTGGACTCGCCAGTGGCAGCGTTGGGAATGAGAGCGTCAGTCAGGACGTCAAGGACATCCTGGCAGACCTTCTCAAGTTCCAACTCGATCTTGGACCGGTACTCCTTGATGGTACCGACGTGCTTGTCGGATCCCTTGGACTCCTCCTTCTGCTCGATGGAGGAGATGATGCGCCAGGAGGCACGGCGGGTACCAACGACGTTCTTGTAGGCGACGCTGAGCAAGTTACGCTCGTCAACGGTGAGCTCGCCGCCGAGCTTGGCAACCTCCTTCATATAGAGGACCATCTCATCGTAGCGCTCGGCCTGCTCGCACAGTCGGGCGAGGAAAGTCTTGCTGTTGCGGGGGATTCGGTCAGTTATGAGCGTCGCGGGGTAGGACATTCACGGCCGAGTCAAACACAATGGAACGAACCTTTCACGCTAGAATTTGCGGCCAGACGTTAGCAATGTACTGGACGCGGACAGGAAACACATGGCGGTGGGGAAGGGTCTCAACGGTGGTGCAGATGGGAGCCAACAAGGCCACAATCGAGGACCATCACCACTTGAGTGAGGGTGAGAAGGAAGCAGCAGCACGAGACCTGGGGACAAGAGGTGGGAGCAGGCAGGAAGACGAAGGGGAGGGTCGGCAGAGCAGACTTGTGTGTTGGGCTTGGCTTGAACTCACCTCAGTCGCCATTTTTTCAGTAGTGGCACAGGTCGATTGACGAGTGTAGGAGAGGGGATAGAAGTCGAATGTGGGGAGAGAGAAAAGGCTCTGTGGTGGGAGAGTTGCTGAGCAGGCGACGAAGGTGATGTGTTGTTGTATGTCGGCGATCTTTGATTCTTGTTTTGAGACAGAGGACGGCGGTGGAAAGATTGGCTGGGCTGGCTGTGGCTCTTTTGCTCTGGCTGGCAGTCGAAAGGGACAGACTTATTAGGTAAGTTGGGAGGAGGCAAGCAGAGCCTGGCAGGGCAGAGAGGGCAGGGCACCTGCACTCTGCAAATCTACTTCGTACCAGGCGGCCAAAGCATGCACGGCACACGGCGGCGCTAGTGCATACCTGTCAAATTGCAGCAAAGGCTACCAAGGTATAGGTAGGCACACCAGGTACCTACCGCTCGGTATTCATCCCACCCCCCACCTGCCAGGTGCCTCGTGGATACCTGAAGGTACCCGGCCGGGTAGGGGCCCTGCCTGAAAAGGACAAAATCATATGCCATGATGAAGGTCGCATCACACCTTGCCAGCAAAAGACAGCGCATCGCATCACACATATCACATCCTTCTGTTGTATGGATCTCTACGGGTTTTTTCTTTCTGATATCAGGTACTATCTCTTCTGCCTGCGTGATCTTTCTAGGCTTGGCTTGTCTCTACCACCTACCTGTGGCACATACCCCCTCGTTCCTCCACCCAGCTGGCCCTGTGCTCTCCACGCTATCTCGACACCGACATTCTTGTGATCGGCCTCATTTCCTTATTTGACCAATATGTACTGTGGGCTGTCTCTTCCCAATCGGAATTGCCTAGACCCCTTTTAGTTCTGGTTCCCCCCCTAAATCTGGAAATCACCACCAATTTACAATTTACTATCATCTCGTCACCATTATTACAATGTGGTACTGTCCTCTGCTATACGTCCTACCTGTGCTCGCATGACCACCGCAGCCTCTGGAGACTTGAATGGCTGATGGATTCAACAGAGTCATGCCCAAGCTTTGGTGTGGGCGCGCACACTTGCGAACTGCTGCAGCTCACAATGTGTCAAGGTGTTGTCAAGGTCTCCATCATCTCAGAACAAGACCACCCACCAGTCATGTGTACCACCCCTTCAGCACAGCCATGCTGCCATATACCGACGTAGCAAATAATAATCCCCCAACCCACCAAACTAAGCTGTTGCTATCTTTCGCATTGCACCCTTCGGAGTCCCGAGCTACGGAATCCGGAACCCGGAGTAAAGGCTACCTAGCCAATGCGCATATTCGCATAATTCCTCAACTCCGTACAGAGTAGCCCGTCCTCCTCATCCTCCCGTCTTTTTTTACCCCTCCCCCTCCCTCCAAGCTTAGCCAGACCCCAACAAACTCTCTCACACCTCACCATGCAGCCCCGGAACCATACGGGTTGAGCCGCGGCATGCCAGGGCTGTCCACCCAATGCCCTGGGATCTTCCCTGGTTCGTGGTCAGCCTCGACTTCGATACATAGTAGACCCGAACCCCAAGACGGGGCCTGGCCGTTGTTGTTTGGATGGTCACGCGGACAAACTCTGTTGTCAATGCGGTGGCGCGTGGCTACGTGTAACATTCAAGTGGCTTGGGCAGATTCTTTGGGCTTCGATGCCACACGAGTAATTTTTATCTGCGAGGTCATACACTGCTCCTGTTACAGCCTGATTTTGACTTCTTTCTGACAAGACCATGGCGTAAGAGCAGGACAACGTCATGATACCATTGCTTCGAACATGCAGAGAGGCCCTTGTTCTCCTACAAGAATGGCTTATGTAGTCAAACCCACATTTCAGTTGTAAATACTTGACAGCGGGTGATGATTCTTCGAGTACATATCGGACATCCCGGAGGTCGCGTTCGTGGGTCTATCACCATCCATGACACATTGACACATCGTGAAGTACAATAGCGTGGCGTGCCATATAAAAGTATTGCACATCATATAAACATTCGGGCCATGATACCATCACTCATGCCGCTATTTGTACCCTTTTCTTTTTCCAAGTGCATGTCCATCGAAATTGAAATCACCCAGAGCGCCTCCGCCCATTTGCTAACCGCCAGACGCCTTGCTCGGAAAAGAATTCAGGCATATTAACCATGTGCGTCACCAATTAATTCCCATACCCACTTCAAGGCCCATTTTGAACAGCGCTCACAGCTCATCCGGACGCCCATCAGACACATTATAAGGCGGCCGACCCCAATCCGACGGATCACCCCCAGGAACGCATAAGCCCAGCCTCCAGAAGTAATCTCGATGAGCAAACAATAATTGCCACAGCTTCAGCCTCGAAGGAATTCCCAAAAGGCCCTCGTCGCTGCCCGCAATACACGTCGGGTCTTCGTCTCCTTTGCAGAGTCTCAAGTCCTCCAATCCAGGCGACAGATGCTGTTTGGTGATAAACACCTCGCCGCCATGAGACCTATATCCCCACTCACTCAGCGGTAGTAACGGCACCGGGTCGTCGACGTGTGTGACGCGCCGGTAGGTCCGCTTTTCTAAGTCCAAGTCTTGGCCATCTTCGTCAGCCAAGCCAAAGACCTTGTCTACAAAGTCGACGAACCCCGCGTTGCCGAGCTGCGGCTCACCAAAGGTCGTGACGGTCACATCGTCCCAACCCAGCGCGAGCTTCAGCTCCAACGCCGCAAGACACGCCACCGAGCCGCCGAGGGAGTGGCCGACAATGCGAATGGGATAGCCCGGGTGCGTAGCCCGCACGTTCTTCAGTACCGGCAGCACAAGCCTGCGCGCCTGCCTCCAGCTCTCTAGAAACCCCATGTGGACCGTGCAATTGTCGCATTTCTGCTCAGTGCCGGGGCCCGTCTTCTTGTTGCCACTGTCGCCCGGGTCGGGGTATGGTACGTACTTCTGCGGCACGGTACTTAGGTCCACGACCGTGTTGGCGAGGCTGTATGTGCCGCGGAAGGCTACGATGATCGCAGGCTTCTCTTCGCCGTCCCCAGCGCCATCATCCACTGCGACATAGCCGCAGCTATCGCTCAAAAGCACGCCTGTATTCCATGTTGATGCAAGACGGACATTGGGAAACTCTTTGCAGCGTGAGGCGCACGTGAAAGGTTGATAAATGCCTGACGTGCCAACGCAGTAGGTGATGTCGACGAGGCGGGCAAGGCGCTCAATGTCTGTGAACAAGGACGGCGAGATGGAGGTTGCTGAGAGGTGATTGTCGACGTCCGGGTGTGGGAAGGAGATGGGTCGTTGAAAGATGGTTTCGGCTTGGGAAAACAGCGCCGCGATGGCGGTAACCAGGGTAAGAAGAGAGAGAAACCATACTGATGGTATCGGACGCATCTTTAGGTGGTCGTTGTAGGTTCACTGAGGTGCCGTATTAATGGATGGATATGCCTTGAAGTCACTGACTTGGCCAGTCGAAGGGCTCTGGCATTTTCGAAGACCTTCGCTAAGAATCGCAATTTGACTCAGCAATATTGTTCAGATTAGGTTGATAGAATAATAGGGTCATAGACTTGCAATCAGCGTCAAAGGTAGAGTATGGTAGATAACGACGCATTTGTTGTGAAACGGGGTGAAAGCCTGTTATAAGCTTGACTCTAGGAAGTGAGGGTGGTCACGGATCGGGAACTCCAAAGAGAAGCACATGACGTCGCAGATCCGGGGAAGTCTCAAGCGCCACACTAGGCTTTCTGGAGCCGCTGGACAGGGCCGAATCGCCTCAGGGCCTGGTCCCAAGACCCTCACAAACCGCGAAAGTAGTAGACTAGGGTCAACCGCCACTGCGTAACAATGGGCTTTGTTGATCCATTTGACGTTTGACATGATTAGACAGCATTTCACATCGCACTGCACCGCAAGATTTCGCTTCTCCTTGACCAAAACAATTGTTTGCAGCCAGCACTAGTAGATGCTCGGGCAACGATTGAAGAGAATTGTGTGATCCTTTTGTCAGGGTCATATCGCCAATTTATATTGCATATACAATGCTGACAAGAATGGGTATCATGCAGCGGGTTCACATATCTCGCGCCCTCCTAAATCCAATCATCGTGTCGGGACCACGAACAGAAGGCAGCCCTTCCCCTTTTCCTTGATTAGTCCGTCGATCTCGGCATGTCATACACCCTCACCAAAGACCTAGCCAGTAATGGGGTCCCATGACGAGAACTTGACCGACTGTGTGGTTGAGTTAAGCGAGCAGTCCACCCCATCGGAGCAGTCCTGGCATGTGAGGTTTGGGACAAAGGATCCCGCCGTTGTGGCCGTAGAGCTACTCCATGGGTTAGAAAGTTTTTTCCGGCTTAAAATCGCTAGCGTACTGCAGACTTACTTGCAAACCGTCTCGCTCACGCCCAGTAGATAATCCTCACTGTCGTAAACCTTGCCCCATGAGAACGTGAGCAGAGGACTTTCGCATGCGTAGTTGGCGTATGCGCCCCCTGGAGAGAGGTTTGTTGATGTGGAGTTGAAGCCGCAGGTCGATGAGAGGCCTGTATCGGAGTCCTCAAAGCTGAAGGACAGCGCGGTGATGTTGTATGTGGTGCTGTTGGTGGCTTCGCCGGAGGCACTGAAGTCCGTCAGGACATAGTCGCTTGGATAGCACTCTGCCGTGGCATCAGCTGCCCGAGGAATCGTCACAGCAGCGGCCAAAGGGGCGGCGATGCAGGCCATTACCGAAGCCGTCCTCATTTTGAATGGTGGTGTGGTAGCGACCGAGTGGTGACTTGAGTGGTGACGGGCGGAGTCGACTGGTGACGCCGGGTATGAGAGGGCTCGGTAAAGACGGACAAATATATCTGGAGGATAAGGAGGCAGACAAGCAAGTATCAATTTGTTCAGTAAGACAGACGAGCAACCAGAAACAGAACAGAACAAAACAAGAAACAGGCTACCTTGAAGGAAGCTTATACCCGTTGAACATTGGATGTTACCCCTGGGACCATTTTAGTTGCAAGACGGGGACTTCCCAACCACGCAGCCAAGGACCTGCACCGGGGCCCCCATCTGTTCCTTGCAGATCCCTTTATCCCTTCCTACCAATGCCAGATCTGGCAATGCAGATCTCCCATCCTAGTTGATTTATGCATGTTCTTTGATGGCGGCTTTTTAGGTACCAGTCGGCAAGTCAGGACCAGTGAAGCAACCCATACACACACTATGTATGTCATTGGAATCTGCGATTGGTTGCCATGACGCAGGAGCAGGAATTGAGTCTCTGGAAGGATTCCTCGTTTGGATGAACGATGCTGTGTGAAACTACTCAGCCGAGCAAAGACAACGAGGCTACTGTCGCTCAAGGGTCTCAAAAGCGATTGTTTGAGCTGGTGTGACTGATGGTCCCGTGAAGTGGGCGCTGGTATGCATCTCCAGGCTCGCCTGACCCGTTAGGGTCGGATCGAAACTCGGAGGGCGAGTGATTGGTCTGCAATGCACATTGTTTGTTCGGCATTGCTCAGACCCAAAGAAATCGGGAGCGCACAGGCTCTTGCTGTATATACCCTTCGAAAACAAGAGGATAAGCCCGAAACGATGGGACGCAGCAGCACCTCACGGTATGTAGGCCGGCGCAGGGACGGAGAAAATAGGTACCTACTTAGGTACATACCTAGGTTTGTATCCCAATGCAGCTTTTCGGCGGCTCCACGCTGCACAACATGTCGTGGCACCCTCGTATGCCCGTCAGTGTGCCGAAGTCTTAAGTATGAATTGTTAATTGTCGGACAACGCTTGCCATCCAAGCATTTTACATTCGCAGGGGGCAAGCTCGGACGGTCACGTAAACAGAAAATGATCTCCATTACGGACGAGGTCCGCATTCGCAGCAGGCCTCCTTTCCATGTCTCCACGATCTATCAGCCTGCCAGCCCTCCGTCTCTGCACTGCCAACCTTCGAAAATGACGAAGGACCGACGATCCGAATGTGAATGCACGTCATGGCAATGCCTGCCAAGCCGGCATGCTCTCTTTGTTTATGTTTGTTGCTGAAACATCTTGAAGATTTCATTGACTCAGCCAAGTCAGCCTTCCTCCTGTTCAATTTCAATCGCGGCTGAGGCTTGACGGATTGCATATTGTAACGCTCTCTGTGACATAAAGACATTCCACTTTGTGCAATCAGGTTGTCAGGGTATGACGCTGGACGTGCTTGGGCAGATTGGGCTTTGTCACGGTATCGCATGCGTGGTTGAGTATCCACCATGCCCATGCCCACCCAGGTATTATGTTGGCCGTTCGCGATCAAGGCGCGGAACTGCTTAGTACCAGCCTCTTGCCTACCTACTATGTAGGGAACCAGGTAAGTACCTACTTAGGCATTGAATAAAGTCGTAGTTGAGGATTTAGGGCCCCAAACCATCCTCATGTTTGAGTCGGGTTGAATTTGGGGTTGACTTGAGACTATGGAGAACGCTTGAAAGCAGATGCATTCCTATATTGTGTTCATAGTTGCGAATACAGACAAACAGCAAATATAGTAGGGCAGTGGAGGTTCTATAGACCCAATCGGGCCTCAAAGCACCTTATAAGTAAGTCATCTGATGCAGGAAATCGAGGGCAGGA
The DNA here is from genome assembly GCA_027946555.1 of Gnomoniopsis sp. IMI 355080. NCBI lineage: Eukaryota > Fungi > Ascomycota > Sordariomycetes > Diaporthales > Gnomoniaceae > Gnomoniopsis > Gnomoniopsis sp. IMI 355080. Next base: position 65,805 of record JAPEVC010000051.1, on the reverse strand, counting down.
AATATCAACTGGCTGTACGATAGATGAGCTGAAAGACGATCCCAGACCGTCCTTGTTCATTTAGATGGTTCATCGAAGTGCAACAGATCGCGAATAGAACGCATGGTGGTGATTCGTGCTGTCGACCTCCAGGAATTCCTCAAGCGAGCTGAACCCCAGCTAGTCATTACTTACCTAAGCAAATGGACGGACGGATTTCGGTCATTTGATTTCCCGCGTCCTCCAATAGGAGCTCGTGCTCAGAACACAGATCCACCAGATCTCGAACCATTTTTCCTGCAAACTCTAGCCCTGCACTATCGAAACCTCTTCTCTCGACAACAACCACCCCCCTTCCTGTCGACCAAAGCCCATCGTCAAAATGGCAAAGGAAGCACCCGCCCGTTCGGGCCTGATTGTCGGCATCAACAAGGGCCACGTACGTTGAAATTGCACCAGCCCCGTCTCACCTCGTGGAGGATCTCTGCTCGCTTCCCTCCTTCGGGGGAACAAATCTTTGGCAGACGATGGACATTCGGCTGACTTTTCGACCTGGTTTTTGTGGACATATAGAAGACTACCCCTCGCGTTGTCAAGCCCCGTGTCTCGCGCACCAAGGGCCACCTGAGCAAGCGCACTGCTTTCGTCAGGGACATCGTCAAGGAGGTCGCTGGGTAAGTTTTTTTAATCCCCTCCCCCATTCTTCAGACTGCTTGCCACTCGATGCGACGTGTGTCGCCTGAAAGTAATGATGCTGACCATATCGAACCAACAGCCTCGCTCCCTATGAGAAGCGTGTTATCGAGTTGCTCCGTAACTCCAAGGACAAGCGTGCCCGTAAGCTCGCAAAGAAGAGGGTACGAACTTTTCCCACCAATACATCTCGAGTTTGTATACTAATTCAGCATATACAGCTCGGTACCTTCGGTCGTGCCAAGAAGAAGGTCGATGAGCTCCAGGGCGTCATCGCCGAGTCTCGCCGTGCCGGTCACTAAACAACTTCCGTCCATCGAGTTGATATAAAAGCTTTACGGATCTGTTTGGGAAAATGCGACAAGCCTCTGGGGCTCATGCTCAGGGTCCGACATTCATCAATCATCATGGTGGTTTGGGAACGAAATTACAATGACCAGATCACGAACCTGATACAGGTACATACAAGGCTGCTGAGACGCAGCCAGGCCTGGGAAAGTCATCCATAGCTTTGCGCAAATGACAAGCCAAAATTGGGACGCCGAATGATACCATCCTTCAGGGAGATTTGTACTCTTTACTGCATATGACGTACTTGTGTCATGCTATCTACTTTCTCCGGAACGCCTCGCGCGTGAACACAATGCTAGAAACCAATGTTCCCATGACCCACATCGCAAACAACCTTTCTCTGGCCTATACCTCGAGAATAGTGAGCACATCTCACGACACCCCCTCCACCCATATCCTCTACTTTTAAGAGCCTTGTCGCTTTGCAAAAGTCTCAAGAAGCCCGCCTCAATAATGCTAGCTACGAATCTTTCTTTATGTAACGCCGTTGCTGTTGGTGAACTGAGGTGAACCACTTCCCCCCTCTGGTTGGTAGGGAAACCTCAAGTCTATTTTTTCCCGCCCAAACCCTTCAGCCACTTAGGCATCTTCTTTGCAGAGCCACTGCTTTCGCCTGAATTCTGTGGCTTTGGCGGGGCGGCCTGAGCTAGGCTTGGCTCGGCCTCATCTACGACGGGAATGTCAGGCACCTCAACCTTGGTGGCCTGACTGGCAAGCTCGGGCTTCAAGAACGACGATTTTTTGATGTCTTGGGTAACCCGATCATCCCACGCCAAGTTGAGAAGCACAGATCCCGACAAACGATAGCCTTTAATGAGGGTATGCTGGGCGCCCGCCTCGTCCTTGATATGGCTGGAGACAGTTGGAGGGCCAGGCAACACCAGCTTGAAGGGCGCAGAGTCGTTGGCCATTACGCTACGTACGGCCTTGTACAGCGTTGCACCAGTATCGTCGGGACCAAATCTCCAGTGCGCTGAAGTCTGGTCGGGAAAGCGCACCTTGATAGTGACTGTCTTGACGGCTGCAATTTTGGCCTCTTCGGCTCGGGCTTCGGCCGCGATTTCGGCGTCTGATTTTAGACGCTTGTTCACGGCGCTCTCTTGGAGTTTCTGTTGATGCGCTTGAGCGTGTGCGATAGTGGGTGTATAGTAGTGGTCAGGAAGGTCGATCGAGGCTGCAATAGGAGTGGCGTTGGCGGGTGCAGAGAAAATGCCGACGGGATTGAGCACATCGCGAGGTGATGTAGCAGTTTCATCAATATCCATAGTATCTCCTGCACCCTCTGCGGCCTGTGTAGTCGGTGTGTCTTGGTTGACTTCCTCTTCGATTGGCTTCTCCGAGTCTTGCGGTTGACTCGCCTCGATCTCCATTTTGTCCATGGATGTCGATGGCTCAGTGGCGGCTACTGATTCTTCCGGTGCGGGAGCAGGTTTACTAGCCTCCCTCTGAACATCGTCCTCGTCCTTGAAGAATTGTGATATCTCGTTCATGGCATCTCCCAATGTCTGTTCCGTGGACCTAAAAGAAAGCTGGATCATGTGGCTTCCCGCGTCTAGGTCCACCTGCGACAAGGTCTTTTGGAAATCCGCCAACGTCGAAATTTCCCTTGTCATAATCCTCAGCACCGGCATCTCGTAATACAGCTGGCCACTACCCGCTTGCGTTCCGTTGCTGGTCTGGGGCACACCTCGGTCAGTGAAATTCAACGTCTTGCCAGAGGGCCCGCCCTTCGCTTCGAAATGTCGCAACATCTTCCATAGCGTTGTGTCGGTCCTGAATTTGTCGGTAAGTCGCCCGCCCGGTATATCCTTCGCTTCGGATTCGGGAAGCCGTAGCGCAATGTTGACGACGGAAGTAGTTTTTGACTTGACGACCAGCTCGAGTTTGGCTCCAGCAACCAGCTTGCCATTGTAAAATTGAAATTGTTCATTGAGATGGATCAGGCCGTGCTTCGCGTGTCTGGGAATGGATGTGATTAGCTTGCGAATCGACTTGGATATGTCTTTGAATCGCCAAACTCACTTCAAAGAGTATCTCTGGGGGTCCAACTTGAGCTTGCTACAAGCTTCCTCCCGTACCTTGAACATAGGAGTGCTAGAATTGACCTTGACGGTTGCCCGTTTGGCATCGGGCGCGATGACGGTCAGTGATGATGTAGACATCGTGGCGATCTGGTGGGTGGGACGCCTTGTCTCGAACTCCAGTGCTCCCCCTCGTGAGTACTTCTGGGCCAGTTGTGAAAGCCCGTCGCGACCGATGCTGAGTGCTTTGTTGAGTGGTCCAGTGCCCCTCCAATCGACAATCGCGGGGGTATATCAGCAATAGGTAATACACAAGTCTTCCAAGTTGAATCAGCAACAGAACGAGGATGCGCGACAGTTGTCTCTATTGGAAAAACACAGAAACTCGGTCAGATCATTAAAGCAGGCGACGTGGCGTACAAGAGAGTGAATTGTGTTGGCGGGTAAGCTGTTCTCGAAGCTACGACAGTCCTCGGCAGCCTTGAGTGAGGTCACTGCAGGTGTGTCGCAGGCACTCTTGCCATTGCAGTGGGGAAACCGTAACAGGGGTCCTCCACCCATCCCTGCTAGCCGGAACGCGAGCTTGAGCCTCGCCAACGTCAGCTACTGCTACCTGGGCCAGCTCCTAAAGCGCAACTCCATTGCAAACGCCAACACCAAATTCAAGCCCAGCCAACCTCGCGAACCCGATCAACCTCCGCAACACAGACGAGACGTTGCGAAACTTTCATCCAAGGCTCATACACCCCTAGGTCTCGCCAATTCCAGAACACTACCGCCAACATGGTGAGTCCCATTCCCCCGAACACCGCGGCGTAACCTCACGTAGCTAACCATGCGCCAGTCTTCGCCCTTCTCAATAAGTACGGCCCTTCTTCGCCTACTCCCAACCCGCCCATTTCCCACGATACTAACCAGTCTCTAGACGGTGGCGCCTGCGTAGCCATGGTGGGCAAAGACTGCGTCGCCATCGCCTGCGACCTTCGACTTGGCCTCCAAGCCCTGACCGTTTCCAATAACTTCCCCAAGATCTTCTCGTACGGTCAGACCGTGCATCTGGGCCTGACCGGCCTCGCCACCGACGTTTCGACCGTCTCCGACCTGTTCCGCTACAAAGTGAACATGTACCGCCTGCGCGAAGAGCGCGAGATTGCGCCCACCACCTTTGCCAACCTTGTCTCGTCGACTCTGTATGAAAAGCGCTTCGGCCCTTACTTTGTGAGCCCCGTAGTGGCTGGGTTGGAGCCCAAGACGGGAAAACCGTTCATCTGCGGCTTTGACAGTATTGGGTGCATCGACTTTGCCAAGGACTTCATTGTCAGTGGCACGGCGACCGAACAACTGTTTGGCATGTGTGAGAGTCTGTGGGAGCCGGATCTGGTATGTCTTCCATCGGCATCAGTGGTGATTCCATTTGGTGATATGATTGCTAACGCGTGACTTCTCGCAGGGACCCGACGAGCTCTTCGAGACCATCTCCCAGTCCCTGCTGAACGCTGTCGACCGAGATGCCCTGTCCGGTTGGGGTGCGCACGTCTACATTATTGAGAAGGACAAGGTGACGAAGAGGCTGCTCAAGGGCCGCCAAGATTAAGCGGACTGGGTAATTGCTGGGAAAAAGAGAGAACTGCGGGAAAGCGGAGCGCAGAGGAGTGAGTCTATGAGACATTGCTGCCTTGACTAGTGAAGGCAATAGTCGGGCAGCTACGACCTTTCTTCTGCATTGTACGACTAGACACATCACGAACAACTATTGGCTTAACATGACCACATAAGCCAGACACCATATTATCTACGATGACTCGGAGCCAGTCTTCATTCCAAGTAGGCACCCTTGAATTTGCAGGCGTGCAAGCAGGCCAGCCGCTAGGTTAGAGTACTTAGACAAGGTGGAACACAATTTCACCCCATTTCACTCCGATGGCATTTGAGTTACGATTGATTGTCCTGCCGATAGGCTATAAAATGACTACTTGTCTAGGCGATGCTGCCGGACTGATCTTTGCAAGGCAGGTGACTGTCTGTTGGGTCCTGTAATCTCTAAACTATTGTACATGTCCATTCGAACGTACATACTCGCCTATCTATGCCTTGGTACGCGGACGCCGATGAAAAAAATTCCAACCCGTCCCAGCGCCGTCTATTGCAGCTTCTTGGCTTTCTGCGAAGAAGAAACCTCTGTTGTCTTTTGCATGAAGAATGCCCTCTCAATGGCCTTCAAGATCTCATCGATGAGGCTGAAATGTTGTTAGTGCCTTGTCTACGCAAGGATTACGATGTTTCTGGGTAGGGTTGCGGGGAAGAGTACTTACATCACGGGTGCGCTGATAAAGAACACCGCTTTCCACTCCGTCACGTTCATAGGCAGAATCGAGAACAGCGTCTGCAGGAAGGGTGTGTACAAGAGAGCGAAGTGCAGTGCCATGGACAGAGCAATGGCATACACCAGCATCATGTTATCCCATAGAGGCAGAGTCAACAGGGACTCGCTGGACGACAGTGCGTTCATAGCGTTGAGCATCTCAATAACGACCAGAATGGAAAGCGACACAGTCGATGCGGATTTGGCGCTGTCATTCGAGAACATCTGGCAGCCTATCTCCGGGAAGTCTGCGGAGCAGCGGTGGAAGTGACGCAGCTGAGAGAACGTGATCTGCGGGCCAGCGGAGTAGTACATAAACCACCAAGCGTACCCGGCAACCGTGGCAAGACCAACATAGGTGCCGATGACCAGATAGCGGAAGAACAGCCAGCCTCCAATGAGTTTCTCGTCACGCTTGCGAGGCTGGCGACGCATGACATCGTGGTCAGCTGGGTTGAAAGACAGAGCGGTAGCAGGTAGACCGTCGGTGACTAGGTTGACCCAAAGAAGCTGAACAGGAATGAGAGCCTCGGGCATGCCAAGGGCCGCAGTCAGGAAAATGGACACCACCTCGCCAATATTGGACGAGATGAGGTACCGGATGAATTGCTGCGTGTTATTGTAAATAGAGCGGCCTTCCTCGATGGCAACCTCAATCGTCGCGAAGTTGTTGTCAACAAGAACCATATCGGCGGCCAGTTTCGAAACATCGGTACCTGAGCCCATAGCGACACCAATATCAGCCTTTTTCAGCGCGGGGGCGTCGTTGACACCATCACCAGTCATAGCAACAACCTCTCCAAGTGACTGGAGAAGTTCAACCAATTTGACTTTATGAGTCGGCTCAACACGAGAGAAAAGAGAGGCAGTTCTTGCGGCTTCGAGTTGTTCTGAGGGGCTCAGGTTATCAAACTCCCGACCAGTGAAGCTCTTCCCTTTGAGGTCCTCGGACTGTCCAAAGACCCCAATTTGTCGGCAGATTGTCTCAGCGGTGTTGCGGTTGTCTCCAGTGATAACAATGACCCGGATACCGGCCTCCTTACATTTGGCGATAGCGGTGGGGACCTCAGGGCGAGGGGGGTCCAGCATAGCAACAAGACCGATCAGGGTCAGGTTCTGCTCGATTTTAGCGTAATCTGCGGTGGACTTGGCCGATTTCAGCAGCTTGTTGTCTTGAACATCCTCCAGACTTGCGAGCGCAATCACGCGCAAACCTTGGTTTCCGTAGTCCATAACCTCACGCATGAGGAGCTCCGACAGCTTTCCGCTCATCTGGACCTTCTTGCCGTTTGCGCCAAGCAGAACACTGGTACAGCGCTCTACGATGGACTCCGGGGCACCCTTGACGAGGAGCTTCTGCTGTGCACCGTTCTGAACCAAGACGGACATGCTCTTGCGGTCTCGCGAAAATTCATAGGTAGCCAGGCGTTTGTACTGCTTTTCGTACCAGGCGCTTGCGTAGTGGCAACGGTCTTCATCTGCAGCGGTGCTGGGTGCGCAAGGGCCAATCTTCTCGGCCAGAGTTCGGAGTGCTCCCTCGGTGGGTTCGCCGACGTTGGTGTAACCAGCCTTGGAGTCATAAGCCAACATGGCATCGTTACAAAGTGCGGCGATCTCGGTGATTTGGCGAACGGTGGCTGACTTCTGCGGAAGATCCGAGACAACTTGTCCCTTGAAGAGAACATCGCCCTTGGGCTCAAAAGTGGATCCTTTGACATCGATTTCCTCGAGGCCTGTACCGCTCTCGCTGAGATAGACAATCTTGTTGACGCTCATTTGGTTGGTTGTCAGAGTACCGGTCTTGTCGGAGCAAACCACACTGCAGCTGCCCAGAGTCTCAACAGAAGGCAGACTGCGAACAACAGCGTTTTTTGCTGCCATCTTGCGAGTTCCGAGGGCCAGACAGGTCGTGATGACAACGGCCAGACCCTCGGGAATGGCGGCGACACCAAGAGAGACGGCGATCTTGAGGTAGTAGATGGCACCCTTGGCCCAAGAGCCGTGACTGGGGTCATTGAAGTTGGGAATGTTGATGAGCCAGACGGCGATGCAGATGACGGTGATGACCTTGGCGAGGCTGTCACCAAAGTCATTCAACTTCTGCTTCAGGGGCGTGGGCTCGGAGATCTGAGCTGTGATGCTCTCGTGGATGTCACCAATAGCGGTGTCTGCGCCGGTGAGGACAACGACAGCCTTTGCCCGTCCAGTGACGACAGTGGTTCCGGAGAAGAGCATGTTGACCTGGTCCTGGAGCACGCACTTTTCGTCCTTGACAACGGCTAGCGGGTCCTTGCCGACACTCTCGCTCTCGCCTGTCAGGATGGCCTGGTCGACAGCGAAGCTGTTGCTTTCCACGGAAACCAGACGGCAATCGGCGGGAATGCGGTCACCTACAGCCACCGAGATGATGTCACCAGGTACCAAATCTTCAGCCTTGACTCTTGAGACGTGTCCATCGTTCCGGACCACGTTGGCCTCGTTGGCGGAGTACTCTTGAAGTGCGGCGATGGCGCTTTCAGCGCTGCTCTCTTGGGAGACGCCAACGACAGCATTGAGGATCAGGATGGTCAGAATCTGGAGAATAGATGGGTCAGCTCTTGTTGCATGCAAATAGCGTGATTGCGCGGATTGGTTGAACCTACAACAGCAGGGTCGACGAATGCGCTCCAGCCACCCTCTTCCTCGAACAGAGCCAAGACGAAGGAGACGGCGGCGGAGCCAAGGAGGATCAGGACGAGTTGATCTTTGAATTGCTCGAGAATCAGCTCCCAAATGGGAGTAGGAGGCTCTTCCGGAATGGCTTCAAATAGCATGCGTCAGTGTGTTGACCATGTGCGGGTGAAGCAAACAGGATGCGGCCTACCATTCTTGCCATGCTTCTTACGCAGGGTGGTTACTTGCGCATCTGTAAGACCGGTAGAAGCTTGAACTCCTAGAGTAGACAAGACTTGGTCGGTCTGTCTTGCAAAAGCGTTATCCATTATTTTGTAGTGGAGTTGTGCAGTCCAGTACAAAATGGAATGGAAGTTGAGGAATGTAAGGTGAGTTGCTGTTGAAGCTGAAGCAACAGGTGGAGGGGTGGAGTTGGTCGTTGTGAGAGGACTCAGGAACAGAGCTGAATTACCAGGAAAGGCAGCCAGCCGATGGGGCTAAACAGGGTCCGTGCCGGGAATCGTTGAAGAAACGATTAGAAGCCAGAGAACACCAAGACCGAAAGTGAGAAAAAGAATGGCATTTGAGTATGGAGAGGATTGACAATTCCTCTGGTTCCTGATCACAACAGAAAAATGGACGAGAAGACGTCAAAGAGCGGCTGCTGAGTGAGAGGCGAAACATCAAAACTCAACGTGTTCTCTTGCACAGGCAGAGAGCACTACGACCGGCTGCGATACTTCACTAGTGGCACGAGGTCGGGATGACCCACCTGGAATGTTCCAAGGATGGGGGCTCCTTCAACTTTTTTACTAACGCCGATCGATAAGATGGGACGCTGGACCCCTGTACGGAACTGCCCACTCGGAGGGTCCACCGAAGCGGGTACCTCCTAGGTATGGTATGGGGTTCTGAAGAGCTGCTGGTGTGGGGCTGAACAAGGCAAGCCGCCCGATTGCCGAAGCATCTAGAAGACCAGAGCCTCAAAGGTATTCCGTACAGACAGACTTTGCTTCTGGTCCAGAAGCCAGCAGCTCCCTGCTATACCTGCCCAGCTGTGTTTGATGGGATGACATCGCTTATACTTGCTTGCCCTTGCTCTTGACCACACAAGAAATGCCACTTGTTATCTTAGCTATATTTTCCACAGCACTTGTTATTGTCAGCATTGTACTACTGCGTACATTGTATACATTCCTGCTCTCAACTACCTAGTAGGCACCTAAGCACAAAAACGGTTCGTCCGGGGCTGCCGGGTCTAATCAAGTCTCACTATTCACCGGGTAGCTTGTTCTCCATCCCGACTTAAGATTCCTAAGGGTATTTGGCCAGCTCGTTTCATCTGTTAGATGTCGGCATCATGGTCTGTGAGTCTGCGGCACTTGGCTCAGTCCCACCAGTTTACATAACTTCAATTGATGCCAAGATGATCACTGTGGCAGTGCACCTCGTAAAGACGCTGCAATGGTGGCAATATCAATTTGCTGTATGCAGCTGGCAGCCCATCATAACTGTCTGTAGTAAACACTGTTTCCTATCTCACATCCCACAACTTCATTACATATTACATCCACTAAGTACATAGTACCTCCTACCAGCACTGACCCTGCTACCGCGACGGTCTATACGGCCGGAACGGTACAGGCGAACGCGAAGTCGTCGGAGTCGGTGCAGCCATCTCTGAAATCACGGGCGACGGAGATACACCGCCCCCATCGAGCTCCGCGAGCGTATCCAGGGGCTGGCTGGTGTACCCACGCTGCGGTTCATACTGGTGATATCGTGGCCTTTGTCCTTCCACTGGCGATCCTGCCATGAATCCCAAGACACTATTGCTAGCCGCCGATCTCAAAGATGCCTCGCGACTGATGGACGGCGACGAGCCTGCCGAGTACGGAGACTTTGCGACGGCTGGGGAAGACCAGAGGGGCCCATGAGCACCACTGGGGAGTCGAGTGCTGTCGGTCAAGTGACCTCGATCTGTAACCGGAGATGTCAGCTTTTCTGTCAAAACAGGAGGGAAAAAAAGGAAGAAGACAAAAGGGAAAGACACCGGCATTGCGGGAGTAGACTAACTGGAGTAGCCATATGTCATGGTGTCACTCATCGTGCCAGGTGATGGCGGCTCTGATCCTCTCATCACGATGCCGCGCCGCTTCGCGAATGTCCGCCAGATAATAAGGCAAAGCAAGCCGACCAAGCCGACCAGCGCAACGGCACCAACACCAATGCCAGCCTTCGCGCCCGTTGACAGCACCGTACCCGGACTCACAGACATCGCCGCCCCTGTCGCCATCGCTGCATCTGTTGTTGTCGCCGCAGCGCTTGTAGCCGTTGACACAATTGTCGAGCTCGTCGCCGTCTTGCTTGTACTCACCGCGCTGGCCGTCGTCGTCAGAAAAATCCTTGCTTGTGTTGCATTGCCCAACATGGCCGCGACCAAGTCAGTTTTTGGGCAGCCGGCTGTGTTGTCACACGCATTGCTCGAACAACACCCCATAAACGGCGTGCTCAGCGTCGAGCACAGGTACCATGCTGCTTTCGTACTTGTACAGCTTTGCGCCGCAATGCCTTGGTAGTCGAGCTTGTTAAAGGTAGCGGGTTCCAGGTCCGCTTGAGGGCAGGAGCCCGCGCCGCCAGCACATGGATCGGTCGTGCAGCAACCTATGAATTGAGTCGAGTTGCCTTGGCAGATGTAGAAATCGCCGCCGCTTGGACAAGCGAGGCCGAGCGTTGGAATGATACCGCCCGTTGACATATCTCTGGACTTTATGACAAATGTAAGAGACGATATCCGTTATTCTCGTGACGCAGAAGCAGTCGATCAAGGCAGTTGACCTCGCAAGCCAACGAGACAAACCTGGGAAGAGAGGAAGCTCTTTTCTCCAGTGAAACAAGAGGTTGTCACACCCCGGGACTCCGAAATAAATTGGCTTATAAGAGGCGAAGACAAGATATTTTTGAACAAAGACGGGGATAAATATAGACGTATCCTCAAAGAACATCACGCTGGTCTGCCGTGCCGCGTTGGAAGAGAGCAGAAATACAGCTCGCACAAAAGCGAAAAACTCTAACGTGACCATCTGCGACACCAAGAAGAATGAAGATGGTTTTCTTTTGTGGTCTTTGCACGCCTCCACCACCAACAACATAGGCCTAGCTGGTCTGGGTACTCAAACCCGGCCGTATGTTGGTGACCACCCGTGTAAAGACTGGCGGGCTGTGAGTAGATCTCACAGCGAATGGGCTGTGCTATTGACGCAGATAGCCGCGCAATATAAAGGGTTGACCTTGCGATCGATGGGATGAATAGTCGCCGAAATTCACCCACATTGAAATCTTGCTATTATTCAGACCTCCGAAATCTGGCAATAATTTGAAAGTCTCTGGCGACGACACAAGCACATCACTCATCACTAAATCGACTAGTCAGTCCCTACACAAGTCGACGCGGGCTTCAAGTGGACATTGGACGGACACAATGCTCCGGTTGTAGTGTATCATTGATCTGTCATTCTGCCAGATCTTGAAGACAAGTCGCCGTCACAGCTAGTAGAGAGGTCTCAAATGCAAAATGTGCATATCGTGGTATCATGTTCGATCGCTAAATTTTCTGATTTCAAAACACGTAATTGTCACCCGTTCTGGTCATGCAATCCGTATTATTACAACCCATTGACCACGCTCTGCACGCCCACACTACTGGCATCCTCGCGTTTCAACACGAACGCTTTGAAGTCCGCCTTGGTCAACTTCCTGCCCGCCGTAGCCGCAGCCGGGCCCGTTGTCAGATTTCGGCTCTTTTCCCGGAGTGCTTCTGGTCCGATCATGAAAAGATATCCAATCTCGGGCAGCAAGTCAATGACACTCACAGCCTCCTTAGTAAGGGGCCACTCCTTCAACGTCGAGACGTACTTGTTAATGTCCTTAGTCACCATCAAGCCGCCGGTCGCATTGACCGAAAATTTCTTGAAGTGTTCGAAGAGGAGCCTATGCACATTGAGCGCGAGCTCGGTGCTAAAGACCTCCAGATTGTGTCCATCGATCGCCTGGTTGGTGAGGACTTGGAAACGCTTGAGAAAGTTGCAGATTGTTTGGCACGGGGTCGTCTCCATCATGACCTCAAGCTCGTTATCTTTGGGTCGAAAATCAATCTTCTTTTGTGTTGTCAAAGACCTTGACACCCAGTTTATCACCACATCAACGGAGCTCTTCACCACACTATTTGTTTTCCGCTCAATTGACTCCATTCCCATCTTGGCTTGGGCTTCCATGCTTCGTCGTACTGTCGCATTGCCCTCAGCAAGCCTAATCATGACGGTATTGATGAACCGCGACATGATATTCGCAATCGTTGTGGCGGGTCGTATCGAGGGTAAGTACGACATATCAGGCTCGACCTTCGAGTTCTCTTGTGACGTCGCCATGTCAAGAGCAGCATCAAGCGACGTCTCCACATATACCTGACCCATACTGGTGAGAAGCAGAGTAAGGAGGCTGTTGACGTCTTTGGCAGTGTCAGACGGAAGGCCTAATTCCAATGTCCTCCGAACGCTTTCAGCGAGCCACTTCATCATGCGCTGTGCGATCTTGATACTCAGTACACCATCCTCCTCGGTGACCTCGATTTCGTTCTTGTTGTCGCTGTTGTCCTTAACCCCAGCCACTCGCAACATCATGGCCTTCTGTGTCGATGTAAGTTCGGATGAGTCCAGACGCTCCAGGTAGGCTTCCTTCGCCGAGGTCAACATTTGCGAGCCTTGTTGCGCAAGGGAGGCCATGAAGCCTGTGGGCGCCTTCTTTCTCCTGGAATGAAAAATGGTATACTTGAAAAGTAATGAACTATACAGCTCCTCCAGGTTCTTTCGTTCTCTGTCAATGTACGCGTTGCCTACCAGATAGGGAACAAACAACTCATCCAGCTGCTGATCCAATGTTTGTGAAATCTGCGCTGAGCATGGCTCTGGGTGTTCTATGAGCCCATGCGTCTTTAGATCTTCGATGAGTGTGCCGATATACGTTCTCGCCGCATGCAATGTTCGCAAAAAGGCCAGCGAGGAAACGGTGTCGGCCTTCTCGAGTACCTTTTCCAACCGTTGTTGTATCGATTGTTGGAAGACTCGTTGGATGAATCTGATTAGAACCGTTTCGGCAAATGGGAAAGCTTGCTTGATGATGAATGACTCTTCCTGCATGACAACCCTGACCTCATCGACCAAAGATTGTAGACTCTGTTCGATGCCAGGCGATTCTTTGTCGGGGTCGGCGAGTACTTCCCAAGTGTCATCCTCTCCATTGACCTCATCTGACAGAAGCTGATTTCTGTTTATGAAAAAGTCGTGCTGGTTGACAAAGGTGGCTATGACGCTGGAGCCGCCGTTGAAGTCATGCAGCACCTTGGCACACTGCATCATATCGGGGAAGTTCTGTGCTCGGTAACTCCTGTTGAACTGCTCGAGAAGGTCCTGCTCTAGCACCTCACTGAATTTCTCCAAGATCTCGCGGGTATTGTGATTTCTATTCAGTCCGGTGACGCCATTCGTGATTCCAGCTCGTCTAGAGCCGTTGATCTGGCCCCATGACATGGGATCGAGTCTCTGACTGATGCGCATCAACTGTCGGGCGATGTTGGCACACCGCACCTTGGTCTCGGCACCTCCTTGCCTCTTGACATCCTCTAAAGAGGTAAGCTGGCCGGTCTCACAGACTTCAGTCCAACACTGTATCAGAAAGTTGGCGTCCAGCGCTCTGCTGCGCTTCCGGTCCAGCTCCTCGAGGTTTTCGCCAATCTGTACTGCAATATTTCCACCGACATCGCTTCGACCGTTTCGGTCATGACCATTCATACCATTCGGCTGGTTGAGGGCCAGGTCGAGGGCCTCGAATTGGGACATCGATTCGTCGAGCTTTCTGCCTAGTGTGTCCAAAGTCCTGTCATGCTGTGTCTCAGCCCGCCTCACTTCCGCTTGGAGCCCTGATTCCTCCTCTTCTAACTTCTCTGAGAGATTTGCCAACTGCGAAAGCGCATCTAGGAAAAGTGAACAGGGTCAGCTATGTCCGGAGGCGGTGTGGAGAGGTGTCTCAGAGGCGTACTCTCAAAGGTCCTGATCAAGGGTTTTGGGTCGAATGCTGGTTGCGCCGCTGGGCCGGACCGACGATTCAACGGAACAGCCGCCTCAGCCAAATCATCGATGAAATCTCGTGTGATGAAGTCCTTGGTCGAGAAGTCCTCTTCACTAAAACTGGGACCTTGGGGAAACAAGGCCCTCGAGCCCATCATGGACTCTGCCCGTTCTGCCCTGGACGACATGATCGGTGCTGCCGGCCCCAAGGGCAGTCGGGATCCTGTTGTTCAAAGCCTATTGTATCATCAATTGGAGGTGCATGGGCGGAACGGACGGTCTAGGTAGCTCTGCAATGCAGTCTTTCAGTCCGTCACGAGGCTCTGTCGACAGTAATCGTCTTTGTGGTTTGGGCAACGTTTGGACTTAAGTCTCGGGTGACCTGCACTACTACCTAGTAGCCGCATCAGTACCCTTGAAGCGACAGGGGACCCCCCACAGGACCTCCTGCAGTCCTGGGGAGCTTGCCCCCTTGCCTGCGCTGCCTGCCAGCCCAGTTCCGCCCAGCCAAGATATACGGATACCGACTAAAGCCAGCCATCGCAAGGAATCGCATTGTTGGGATTCCCGCATCCTGGGAACTAAGTCGCCGCCTGCCACTCACAAGAAGCCGTGCCAACATACACTGCCTCATCATGTCAGCTATCCCAAGCTCTTGGTGAATTGTTGGCTGAGGCGCCATTGCGTATACATCTTGGCGGACCGGTGCCACCCTTGAAAATAAGTGTCCATGTCTACGCCGTGACCCATCTGACCTTTTCTTTCGACACACCTGGGTTCACAGCCAGAATCACCGCCAACCATGTCTTACGCCTCCAGGGCCACTGAGCTGTACCGGCGGAACGAAGAAGCTGGTGGTACCCTCCTGACCAAAGAAGAGGAGGAAAAGTTAATAGAGGTTGGTCCACACTCAGGACATGTTATACGCTCTAGGCACAATGGCTGACCAGATTGAAGCCATATCTTCCGCGACTCAAAACCAGTCCAGAACAAGAACACGATCGCACTCGAGGCCGACTGCCTACTTTGGGCTTCCGACGCTTCTTCAAGAGCCAGCTGCACCTCATTATATTTACAATCATACATACTATCTTCTCCATCTATATCCGAGCCCGTCAAGGTTACCATGCCGTTCGCAACCGCCTAGTCTCCATCTTCTACTACCACCACCGTGATCCCGCCATGATACAGAAAGACGTCAAGCGTTTGGAGAGACTGCCCAAGATTTTGAGTGTTATATTAAAACTAGACGATGATGGAAAGGGTGGCGCCGAGCTGGAGCGGCTGGTCAACGAGGTGTCCGAAATCTCGGCCTGGTGCGCGAGTGCTGGTATACCCAAATTAAACGTATATGAGAAGACTGGTATGTTTCTGTGGTCGCTACGCAGACATTAGTTGACACTTCTACTCAGGGCTACTCAAACAATATCTCCCCGAGATCCACCGTGCCATCTCCCAAAATCTGAAGTCGTACTTCGGAAAGCAGCATCCTACTCTGACTCTGAGCGCGCCTCACGCGCAGGCGATCGAGTCCATAGCATCGCCCCAAAGCGCGGAATTCGGAAACACGCCCGCGCACCTCCAAGTCCGGCTAGTGTCCTACGAGGATGGACGCGACTCTATAGTCGACCTGACTAAGACGCTGGCCGAGATGGCGCAGCGTAATAAGGTGGACCCTGCGCATATCGAGCCCAGCCTGCTCGACGTCGAAATGAAGGAGAGTGTGATGGATGAGTCCGATCTTCTCATTGTCTTCGGGCCCTACGTCGAATTCAATGGATATCCACCATGGCACTTGCATCTAACAGAGGTATTCCACGTTCCGGACAACGAGAGTGTCGGGTATCAAGTCTTCTACAATGGCCTGTGTAGGTACGCAAGAGCTCAATTCAGGTGGGGCCGATAGTTGAGGCCATCAAACCTGATCGAGGTGTTGTACGGTTTCAAGGCATGAAAGGAAAAAAGGGAGGAACAAACAAGCGACTCGCGACAGCATAGATGGTTTTCTTCATTATACCCAGACTCAAGACTTCCAAATCTGCATCTCACGAGCGCCCTCGTTCCATCTGTACACAGGCCCTGCACCGACATTATAATTGTAGTAGTTGTCTGTGCCACCTTTCACCATCGCCCGTCTGAAGGTAATATTGATTCTTCCACCCACTTCGTTCTTCCCACTCCTCTTCGGAATGGAATGCAGCCAATTGCGTTGAGTTTTGCCTTTCATGAGGATCATATCGCCACTTCCCAGTGGCAACTTAAGCGGCTTCGCTTCAGCTTGCTGCTTATCTGCTGAGGTGGGTTTGTGCTTCATTAAGAAATCTCTCCTCGCGCCCAGTGAGAACGATGCAATTGCTGGCTCGTCTCCCAGGAAGCGCTCGTCGTCGCTATGGTACGAGATACTATCACTTCCAGACGAGTAGTAATTCACCAAACAGAAATTAAAACTACAGCCAGTAGCAGCCTCCGTCGACCGCCGTAAATCGTCCAGGCATCGCGGGATCGGCCGTGGCACATACCGCGCATACGCGCTGGCGGGGACTTTGGTGCCTGTCTTTGCGTCGACGATGGTGTTGTCTTCTGAGGCCGAGAAGCGCGAGGTCTCGTCGAGCCCGAAAACAGTTGTGTAGCGTGGCGTATTGATAGCCGTTTCGACGCCAAAGCGTTTGATGCTGTACTTTACTCGGTAGAAAGGGAGGTCCGCACGGAGGAAAGTGAAGAGATCTTTGGCCAGATATGTAGGTATGTAAGGCTCGAAGTAGATCAGGTCCAGGTCAGGTTGGTCGTTTATTATGCGGCCCGTTACGGCAGGAAGTGATGAGAGGTCTTTTGAGATATGAGATGGAAGCCCTGGGATTGGGAAAGGGTAGGTTGCGTGGGTGGAGAAATTAGACTGTAAATTATCAATGACATGATCACTTCTCGATATGATTTTGAGGCTCGTACCGAATCATCTCGTGTTACTGTGCTCTGCTCACGTTCATTCACTCTGCGCTGTTTGGCTGGTGACGGGAAGAACGCGTCGATGGTGCGCTTCTGAGCCATGATGCTGCTATTCGTGCCTCTTCTACGCGTGATAAAAACCGGAAATAATGCAATAAGATCCAGGACTCTCATCTGTAAGGAAGAAGTTGTACAACTGGCAGAGCTTGAGATTGGCCGTGACATCACCAGTTTAGTAGCTGGGTGTTAGTGTCAGCCTTGTCTTGCGCCACAATGGAATCCACTAAATTTCTTTTTGAAGCCACACCGAGCGCAGCCTCGTCAAAATTTCAAAACTACCCAACTGAAAAGCTATGACTACGATGTGAATCTCAGCACAGTATCCCCAGTCACATCGATTTAAAGATGACTTCAAAAAGACTTCACAAAGCCGCAACGGAAACATCGCAAGAAGACATCATGAGTCTCCTGCGGCCCCCAGTGCTAGGCACTAGCACCGTCCTCAATAAAGCCGCCTTCGCGCAGACCTTCAATATCGCAGCTGCCTCCGTGCGCGACACAAAGAACATTACTCGGTTCCGCCAGGAGCTCTTCAAGAGCAAAGACTTGCTCACCATTGAACGGCAGTCCTCCGTAGTGCCAGATCCAGACACCTCCCTCGCAGCCAAAGGTCGCAAATGTTTACTCCTCAAGCCGTCCATTTCTCCCACAAAGCCCGAAAGCTGGGGGCCTGTCATCTCCGAGCTTGTGAGGCAAGACGACGTCGGTATCGTACCGTACAAGCTGGAGCTCGGCTACGACTATTGGACATACCGTGATGTGCTCACGAGCCTGCTGCCGCCCGAGCTGCACGATGATATCCCCGCGGGCTTCAATACGGCGGGCCATGTGGCGCATCTCAACTTGAGGGAGCAACATCTTCCGTACAAATCGCTCATTGCTGAGGTTTTGATCGACAAGAACCAGCACATCAAGACCGTCATCAACAAGACGAACGACGTAGGTGCAGAGGACCAGTTTAGGACGTTTCCATATGAGCTTCTTGCTGGCTCCGCCGACCTAAAAGTGGAGTTGATCGAGAATAAATGTATTTTCAGATTCGACTATGCGAAGGTCTACTGGAATAGCAAGCTGGAGAAGGAGCACACAAGGCTCATGGGAGTTTTCAAGCCCGGTGAGGTCGTGTGTGATGTGATGGCTGGTATTGGACCATTCGCCGTGCCAGCTGGGAAAAAAGGCGTCTTCGTCTGGGCCAATGACTACAACCCAGAAAGCTACAAATATCTCCAGGAAGCTATCCACAGAAACAAAGTGAGTCCGCTGAGCCGTCACCTGAGCCTTATGACTGACTTCACATCAGGTTGGGCCCTTTGTCCGAGCTTACAATGCGGATGGTCGTGTCTTCATCCGCCAAGCAGCCGACGAAGTCTTCGCCGCCTCACAGGCAGGCGAGGTAGCTGTAATTTCCAACAAGAGACCCTCCCGAAGCGCGCGCAACGAAACCAAGGCCGTTCAGGACGAGCCGACTCGCGTTCCTCTGCCGCCCACCATCTCCCACTTCGTCATGAACCTACCTGCTTCGGCGATCGAGTTCCTGCCACATTTCCGAGGCCTGTATGCGGGCCACGAGGATCTGTTTACCCCACACACCGAGAACAAGCTGCCTGTCGTACATGTTCACTGCTTCGCTCTCAAAGCCGACGACGAAGTACCGCGTCTGGATGTGGCGCAGCGCGTATCGAAGGAGCTTGGAGCCAGCTTAGAGTGGGATGGGGTCATCGACAGTCCTGGCGATAGACATGAAATGGCGATCCTCCACAGCAAGGTCTGTGTCAGCTTCGTGCGCGAGGTCTCGCCCCATAAGAGCATGTACTGTGCTAGCTTCAGACTCCCAGCTGAGGTGGCTTTTGCACCGAGGAATTGATGAACTCGATGATCTCAATTTAAGCTACGGACGCCGAGTCATCGACTCACATATGACGAACAACACCAGATGCCACAATGCCGATATTCAGGATCTTGAGTCAACTCCGACCCAGTCTCTGTAGGCTACCACTCACAGTCGTCTGGGGTCAGCCAGCGCGAAGGCATGGACGAGCGAGACGAATGCAAACCTTATCATGAGGCGGGAGACAGCTGTTGGCAGGCGTGCTGCATAAGCGTTCAAGCCAGCGTGGTTGGTTGCACGGTGACACAGAGGCTTGCACTGCGCACGCTACCACCCACGCCGGCGGCTACACGACAGTGTTGACGGCACGGATAGCAAGGTACGGGGTGCAGATGGATGGCTGGTTGCCCTTGGGTTCGTCATAGCTGCTCGTCCGAAGACCGGGAACTTGGACATGCTTCCTCAAGCGATTCCGGATGCATGCAGTGGGCTTGTATCCTCGTCACCATCGCGTTTTCGTCGCGAGCTGCAAGGCCATCTACGATGAGAATATACGCCTCCACGGGAGCTGTAAATGCACCAGCCTGCTAGGGCGCGTCGTGGCAGCGTGGGTTTTTTGTCCCTCCCGAGATAGATCGCCAATGCAGGGTCCTCCCATTATAGTCCACAGTTCGCACTCGGCAATGCGGCCGATCGTTCACAACCAAGGCACAGACCCAGAGGCCCAGAACGTTGGCGGCTGGGAAGGCACAACATCACACTCGCCGACTCGCTAATATTCAATAACGACGAGACGATGGGCATGCCTTATTCTTCAAGCTATCTAGCGCACACGCGTTCAGAGTAGTCGAAATCGGGTGATTATCATGTATAAATCCGAGACTATGACTATTAGCTCGAAAATGAACTTATGTATACAAGAGGCCCGCGCTTTGCCCCTAAATACGGCACGTTGGAGGAATGAACGCGGCCTCTCAGGTTCTAGGCGTCGTGGAGAACACGAGCGATCGGGAATCGATCCACTGCAGCACGTAATTAACGAGCATAACTACGAAAGTCAGAGCCGCATATGCGACCCTCTTGCTGAAGCTAGTGTGCTGATGGGCATGGAGATGGTGGTGGCGTGTGTTGACGAAACTCCCAGTAAGCTCTGTGTTCATGCGAAGATGAGAGCAGAACCTGGGGTAAGCACTCGCAATGGATAGTGCAACAGCGACATTTGCCTTGGACAGCCCGGCCAATGTAGCGAGGCAGCGCTGAACGGAGCGAGATTACGACAGCGCAGGTCGAGATTATGTATGCTAGCGAAGATCAGAGCGTATGGAGTGGTGGCGAGCGCGGAGACTACTGCTGCAGCTGCAAAGTCAAATTCATTCCCAAAATACAAGAAGACAACAATCAAATCAGCATCTGGAGTTCTCAAATGGGGCCCCCTTCGCCCAATATACAGATACCGCAGCCGTGGTTGGAGCAGCCAAGCCTAGCCTGAACCTGCATCTACAACTCATTAGCAGACAAGCAACCGTTACCTCCACACTAGGCGCTAAGGTTGACGAAAGGGCTGCAAGCACTGCATGATGGTACTCTTACGCATATTAGTTCACGCTGTGCGATCGCAACGTCTTCACAGAGTGCGAGCCGATTTACCCAGGCTGCGTGGTCGCTCAATGGTACAGCAGTGCCGGGTGCTGTTGCACGGCAGCCCGGTGAGCGGCAGGTGACTGACCACACGCCTATCATCGCAACCTGTGGCTGCGAACGGCAGGACGGGACGGGCGCTGGGCAACCTGCGCATCATAATTTCGAAGGAATTGATGAAACTCTATCATCTACAAGAGGTCTTCATCATCATCCCCTGCAGTCCACGGGTCTTGTACCCGCCCCTGGTAATGAGCTGCCTGGCTGGGAAGGGTGGTAGGGTCGCCGACTCAACCCTCCAACGTAGACCGGTGAGCAACCGTAGAGCTGTAATTCGTGCAATGAGACTTGGAAGGGAAACCGGCGAGGAGGGTTGGGAGCACTCCTGCATCTGCGTCGGGAGGAACAGGCCGGCAAAGAGGAATAGGGTAAAGCCGGAGGTGAACATGAGGTTATATCGGCGCAGCAGTGCCAACCAGGCCGAACACGGCGGCAGGCAGAGTGATTTGGGATGCCCGTTTGTTATGGATGACGAGGGGGTTTGGGTGACAGGTCGTTATCAATGCACCTACTACACCTTCATTGTCACAGTCATTTCACCCTGCATATGGCACACATCCAGGGTCAATACAAAGACAATTCTCTCCGAGCATCCCCAACTGCTGGGATGTAAATCCATACATACCCACGAGTGGCTATGGTACAGCACCATGACGACAAATTTTGTACGGCATGAATTTCATGAGTTTGTTACCAAACCGCGGTTGGTAATTGTTTGCGTCCAGTAGTGGGCACTGCATTGCCACTAAATAAGTTGCTGCACTGGTGGTAGGAGTTATACAGACAGACGTGTTAGTGCAGCTGCGCTTATCAAGTCTCGCTGGAACGCTGATGAGATGTGAAATGCTTCAAAGGTTCACGTCGGCAATCAGTTCGGGCAAAATTCGGGCATACGGGCCAAGTGTGGCAAGCATGTCTTGAGTCTTACCTAGGTAGATTTCAAACTCTTCACAATTCTAGTCGCAGAGCGCCGAGAGCCCAGGCATTCAGTATTAGCAACCGTGATTGCGTAGTCAAAGCCGCGAACAATTGTCCGCGCAGTTAGATGACTATATGGAAACTCAAAAGTCGGCCCTTTCAAGGTAGCTGCTCGGTAGCCTCCATGCCCCATTAGCCGCCTTGAGGATAGGGCCGAGGCTCACAAAACAAAGAGACCGGATCGGGTTTGACACACGGCTGAGGATCAAGAGATTGAACGAACATTGTCGAGTATGCTGTACATTGTGTCCACGAATGTAGAGATACCAATCTCCGAGCCTCTCGCTCACTTAGCTCGGCTTACCCATTTGGGACTCAATAATACGAGATGCGCAGTGTTATTCCCGTTTCATCTGGAGAAGTAAACGGTCTCGATCTCAACTCCAAGAATCCCCCCGCCCAGAGCCTCACAGACTAGACGCGGAGAATTGGCTGTGGCTTGTCCGGGGCGTTCGGCCGATGGTCCAGACCTCCACCCCAAGAGACCTAGTTAGCTAGCACGGAATACTTTGTTTATACATACTTGCATCTTTTATGGATCACATTGGCTCGTAACTGTTGCAGTGCTAATGCGGTGGCAGCTGGCTTACTCTACGAGCACTATGCAAGACCCAATGTCCCTATCAATGGAGCGTAGCTACCTATGGTGCTGTATCAGTTTGATATCAACTTCCTTATGCACCGGGCCTTTTCCCCGTCTGTTGTGTGGACGACAAGTAACCCTGGCTAAGCAGTGTGAGGAGCTTACCTGCCCATATGCCACATCGTCCCTTTTGCGTAGCCTATTAGTCCTGCTTTTTTTTCTATTTGGCATTGGACAGTCGGAAGAATGCACCCTGGCAAGACTTCAAAGCTTTTTTAAGACAGACAAAGGTGCGACTCGATGTCTTGGGTGTGAGCCTCTCACGACGATACACGCTTGACTCCGCCCGCGACCAGAACTGGACCCAGAGATTGGGCTAGAAAAGGATACCCCATCCTAGCGTCCCGGCGAAACCCGGCGAAAATGCTTCCAATTGTGTAGCAGAGGTGGGGACCCGTGAAGTTGGCTTGCAAATTGACCTTGGTGGTGGCGACCCCCACGGCGCTGGTGAGGTGCAGGAAACTATTATGGGATGTGTACGGAATACATGAGACATTGCGGTCTTGAATCACGGGCTAGTTCTTCTGCATTCAGACCGGAAAACCCTTCGATACCATGAAGGTCTCGGTACTCACGTAGTTCTTCGAAAGCAGAACAAGACCAGCATCAATTTTTTAGTCCAGAATCTCTAGGGTGGATTGACATAACACTCGAGTATCTAGATACATAGCTTTTGTCAGAAGCCCAGAAGCCCCACAGGTGACATGTCACGTAGCAGCGAGCCCCGGTCCTGCGGCTCCCAGCAAGTGATGAAGATCTTCGACTACGTCCTGGAAATCTTACGACCTACCCTGCATTGTCTTCACCAACAGAGGCCAGGGACCGAGACATCTGCCGGTTGAGCTACAAAGTAGTCAACTGCCGATGGTTCTCAAACTGACGAACACGGTCCCGACGACGGGACGATCCTTGATTACGACCGCTGCCGGAGCCTCATCGTGACGGAAGCAGAAGGGCCGTCAAGAGCACCTCGATGGCAACCGACGAATGGGATGTGGCCCGGTGGCTTGGGACGGCTTCACCGGGGAAAAAAGTACCGTGATAACCTCATGTGTGCCCCTGGCGATTCAAATCATCGATTGGTGCGGGATGGTGCGGACAGATATTCGCCAGACTGCCCGTGATACTCGAAGCTTTTCTTTGACGATCACGACTATTCTTGTATCAATAGAACAGGTTTTCCTCCAGTCGACAGACTGGACCGGGCCGAGCGGCTCGTAGTCGAATATCAGAGTCTCTTCAGAGTTCCGTGCCAAAGTACTATGGTACGCCCCGGTTTATCGGAGCAGTGTCCTGTTCAAGATGGCGGGCTGATACGCAGACGGGAGAATCTTGCTAGCTTCCTTCAACTCGTTCGTACTACGATATCCATAGTACCTTGAGTAGAATCAGGACCTTTTTAGCGACATGCGGTAGTCTTCGATGTCGAAAAAGCGAGCCACGCGATTATGCCGTGTCTGGCCTGTTGACTTAGGTACACTGTACGTACTGCCGTTCGTAACCATCCAATACCAGGAAAGCTTGATGTTGTAAAATATCTCGACTAGTATCAACTTAAACCAAATCGACTACATAAGCTTTATTGAGTCTGACATACTTAGCAACAAATGAGCCAATTCCTTGACGGTCGTAGGTCCTAGTCAGGCGCCTGCAGCTACAGGCTTCACCGCCCGTGGGGAAAACAACTCTAAAACTCCCAAGTGTGGCCGGCATGAGTCAACTTTGACATTTTTCCACGTCCTGACACAGAAGGTATCAGAGGCTACCATGGGATTGATTGGCGCTGCCTTTCCCAGTTACCATCGCACGATGGCTTGCTGCTATCAAGGGTCCGGCGTGCACCCCGGTGCCGTTCCTTGGGCTTGAACGGTACAGTACAATACAGTCAATAGCGTTCGTAGCACTGCGACTCTGAGAAGTATAGCCCACCTAATGTCTGCGGAAGATCAATTGAACTTGAAGGTGCATCCAGCCTTGAACCTAGCAGGCAAGTACCGTGTCATTGAAACTCTAAAAACTGAGTTTGGCTTGGTTGCAGGGTCAGATCTCGAAGGCAGTTCTACTGCATAGGACGCAATATACGCAATTGACAAAGTCAAAGGAAAGGGATAGTTTTGGCACTTGAGACGAAACCACAAATAGAAGTGCGAGTGCGGCTCGGCGGATCAGGCTCGAGGTCGGTCTTGCAACTGTATGATCAAGCTCGTCCTGCCCCGAGAAACGTCGGCTAGCGAGGTAATACCTTTTCGCAGCAACTTGAAATGCTCAAACCACAAGGCCAGGACCTAAGCCAACTTAGACCATGCTTGAGAGCTTTCAGCCTTGCCATTGAATCCCCGTCCTTGGTGGCCCGGACAGCTTCGTTCCCGGGTCTGACTGAGACGGACTATCAGGTCACGGTAAAAAAGTTGCAATATGTAATGTGGTGCTAGGAAGCTAATAAGACAACAAGTATCAGGATGGATGCCCAAGTCTGGTAGAATGGCAAGACTACGCGCAGCGATATGACAGCGTGGCTGACAGTTTGCAATCCAAATAGTGTATGTCCAGCCTCTGTAACATCCCTGGCCAACAAGATGCGCACAGATAAAGAAGCAGATAGGCAGAGCGGTTCGGTTTGACAATGCGTTAGCTTCAAAGACTTTCCTGTAGCTAGAAGACAGTCCGGAGGCAAAGTAAAGGGTTTCGGCAGGTTAGCTCAAGGCTTATCTGAACTCTGCAGTGCATGCGCCGGCATGGATGACCCCCGCAAGTCGGCGCCGCAAGAAAGGCGAGCACTCAGGTAATCTACAAAGACGGCGAGACCACCCCGAGGCCGCCAGAGTACGGAGTAGAGGAGGATGGGTCCCGGGACAAATCGGGAGGTCGGCCCGCAGAAGGCGAGGGCATCCTCACCCGCAACGGGCAAATTCGACGGCGGTAAGGACAGAATCTTAGTTTAGCAGCGGTGAGCCGAAACCGACGTCACGAAACCAAAAACCAGATACCAAGGTGAGGTTTAAGAGAATGAATAAAGCAATACAAGACATTATACATGCGGCGATCCTGCTTCTGGTTCTGGGTTATACTTCAGCTAGGTAAGCGACCTGCTGATCCCCAAGGGGTGTATTGAAAAAAGCAAGAAGATGCGCGACAAGACGTCAATTCAAGGATGTAAGGAGGGGGAAACTAGACGGTTTCGAATAGCTTTGATCGAGCGCTGGCTAGATAATCACCGAAACCTCAGCCTCTCAGCCTCGGGGGACCTTGACTGCATGAACACGAAGGCAACAAACAGACGGCGGCGTGTTATCACACACTAGACGCGAAACGTCAGGTAAGGACTGCGCAATGCCAAAGATAACATACAGACTCCGGAACGTTCCCGAAGACGAACGGCGACGCGGTCGAGGGAATGGGATGTGGTCATAGACTCTGAATCACTTCCGAATTCATTGTCATAAGGGGGTGCCGGTCGCGTTCTATTTTTCGCTGCGATAAGTCCACTAAAGGTGAAAAGAAACATCGGCATTGAGCAGAATTCCAGCTCAATCAAAACCAAGCAATCCGCTCAGTCACGCAAACCGAGTCCCCGCAAATCCCCAGACTGACGCTGAGATGGGCCGGTCCTTGCTTGTCGCACATCGATCCCCCGGATTCAGGAAAAGCACGGAAGGTCAGGACTCTCCCCACACAGTCCATGGCATTTCCAAGACCCTCCAAGGTTGTTGTGCCACCCGAGCCAGTCAGCCAACAGAAACCCAACCCCAGATTCTGGAGATAAACTCAATCTTCCAAAATACCCAATTAGGTAAAATAGCAGACCCTGGGTTCAACAGGATGAAAACAGGGAAGAGTGCCAGAAAATGGTCGTCTCATGTTCAAGAGTCATGAGCACCCCAACGATTGACCTTCACTAAAGCCTCAATAAAAGACAAGAATAAATTATATCGAGGCCAAACCCCCAATATTTCACGATACTATTAAATTTCCGCGGCCTGTGCTGGCATTCCACTTGTCACCGTTTCTCACGACGAATGCGTTCATTTCTCGGAGATCAAGTGATTAATTCTGGACCCAGACGTTGGTCTGAGACACCCCGGACGCCAAGTCCAGCACGCAACAGAGCACAACATTCAAACCCCGTCGTCATTTTCGTTGTCTTTGGTTGAAATTTCACCAGCAGAGTCACCTACGTACTTCAGCAATAGAACCAAACAAGGAGGGAATAGACAGTAAGGTGAGGCGGATAGTGGCCGGTTTGTCTCGTGTGTTCGGACTGACAAGGCGGTTAGCACGGCTAATAGCCTACGAGATGGAATAATAAGTCAGGGACGAGATCCATCATCCAAGGGCCGAGGCCCGAGTGTCTCGTGATTTCTTCTGAGGCAAATTCTGGACATTCCATAACCTGAGATAGTCCCCCACGCCGCCACGCTACTCTACTGGTCTCCGTCGTGCTTCGCACTCATACTTATTTGCGGCCCCCCGTTGAAATATCCCGGGTTCGTAATTCTGACGTGTTCATCTTGGAAGGAGGAACGGGCGAGCAAGCAGTGATTTGGGATAATCCGGTTGACCGGTCTAGGTCAGAGGGAAGGAAACGGGAAACAACAGCGTGAGTCCAGATTACCCCAAAGTTGCCCGGTTGTTTGATGCACTGCTTCAGAACCCTGCCGGCCCCCTCTTCCGTCCAATTCAAGGCTTGAACAAACAACCCACAGAGGGTTCGAGCCCTGGAGCATTCCGTCTACTGGGTCTGCAATGCATGGCATCAAGTGAAAGGTCCATCGCGGCGCGCCTTGTCACCTGTCTGACAGGCATACTGGCACATACACCCCACACACAAGCACACCATCCAAGAACAGGCGATGCAAAAGATGTTCCCCGCCTGCAGCAACCGTTGATCGCCTTCCATGCCCCTAGAGAGGGATCCCGTCCGGGTCCAAAATCCACCCCAGCCCTACTCGACAGCTGTGTGTTCCTCTAGCCCATCAGTGCGCTCCCGGGCCACGACGGGCCAGGCATCCATCCACACAAAATTGGCGCCGTCGTTCCCGTCAAACGGGATGCACCAAACTCGACTCTGCAGCAGTGCACTTCCCTAGTGGGCCCTTTAGTGGGAAGCTGCTGCGGGTTGTTGTCTCTGCCTCTCAGGCTCTCTGCCTCGTTGTCGCTGTAAGGAGTGGCAGTCGCTCAGGTTGTATACTTATCCAACGGTTAGCGAGTGGGGATGGTAGTGCCCCATGGAGCTTAGCGCCCATCTGTGCATCTACATAGTACAGGTATTCCGTACCTAGGTACCCCTTCCATGCAGTAGGTACGGGGATACTTTGAGGCGCCGTTCTCCGAATGCAAAGTCTGGAGGGCGACAACGCCCAGACCGTTACCCCCGTTTTTTCCCTTCCCCCCTCCGCGCTGCACTCCTCGCAGAGACGAGCGCAGATCGACTACGGAGGTACCATAGTACTCTCTTGACCTTGACTTTTTTGACTTTGACCTTGTGGACCAGGGGCCCTAGTTTCGTCAAACCCACGTCCATCCTCCTCCCACGCATCCTCCTTCCCTGACCCCGTTTTAAGTGTTTGGATCCGCCAACACACTGGCACTACACGCCATCGTCCTGGTTCTTGCGTTGTTCTTCCAACCTGTGCGTTGCCATTGCTGCATCGCCTCTCTTCTCTCTGCATTCCCCTCCTCCCCAGCCCCAGCGGGCACCATATCGTGAACCTCTTTATTTAAGTTTCTCGCCGCCCAACAACAAGGACCACCAGTCAGTCGTTTTATTTCGGTTCTCTGACCTTGGGACAGCGACCCGCAGTTTCGAGACACCTCCCAGCAATCCCTCTAGAGGACGGACGTCCACCAATTCCAATCGATCCGTATTTCTGCCATAGTCGAGTCAAGCTCCACCTCGTGCCTGGCAATCTCCACCGCCCTCGCTCATCTCTCCGGTCTTTTTTCACTGCCTGCTTTGGTGGGCACCTGCAAACCCCCGGCACCGCGAGGCCTAGAACTTGTGCGGTGGTCCACTACCTCAAGTCAATATCGCCGCTCCTCATTCTGAATCTCAAATCCTTGGACTCCCTTTCAACTCACCACCAATACCTACACCAGTCACTGACCATTCGGTCGCATACCGATGACGGAACCTCTTTCGCTCTTTGCTGGACAAATCTCGACGGTGACATTGGACCCATTGTCCAATTGATCACCAAAGAGCCATTCGCGCTGATGATGGCCTTGGTGACCCCCCACGCCGACGAGGCGCACTTTGCCCAGTCTGGTCTCCGTCGCTCCCACTCCCAGGCAAAGTTTTCCACAAGGCAGTCTGGCACCTTTCACACCTCCGCCTCCGCCTCGAGGATACATGATCTTTACCAACATCCCGTCAAAACTTTTGGCGACTCATCGAACAACTCTACTGCACCCTCCTCGCCGCGCACAATCCAGGTCTCGACCGCTGATCTATCATGTTCCTCCACGCCCGCCAGCAATCTTTCCATCTCGACGGACAATGATGACTGCGATGAAACAATTTTGAGGGATTTGGACGACGTCAACGATGACATCCTGTTTCCCGACTACAATGGTTTCCACACTCCATCTCCGGAAGAGCTAGAGCCCCCACCAAGTCCCCGAACGGTTACCTCCGATGGCAATGATACATCCACAACTGCCTCGCAGACGCCCGACATAACCGACACTGTGCCCGCCGCTGATGATACGGCTGTGGGCATACAGCCTACCCGCCATGTTGACTACCTTTCGCATGACTGGAGGGAAGAGGACATTTGGTCCTCATGGAAACACATTGTGTCTAACAGAGAGGGTTTTACAAACTCAGCCCGGCTGGAGAACGCGTCTTGGCGGACTTGGATGAAAGCCAAGAACCACCTCAAGACTGTTTCTCCAGAGACACTCAATTGGTATGTGTGGGTTACTCCCTGTGCCAATTTTCGATTCACTTACCGTGCCACAGGTTGAAAGACTGCGACGTCACCTGGCTCTACGGGCCCCTGCTTCCCGGCAAGAGCAGTAACATGTCAGGATCGGACGACGCCAGCAATGTTGGTATAAGCAAGTCCAACTCGTTTATACAATCACAGTCCAAGAAGAAGCCAATTCTCAAAAAACGGAGCATGTCGGAGGTCATGCTGCAAAAGTCCCTGTCATCTTCGTCCCTGATCAAGCAAGCGGCTGCAGCTGTCCAAGCACAACAGAGGGAACTTCCGAGGGGTATCAGGGTGTCAGCGCGGCCCCGCTTCGAACGGGCTGCGACTGACTATGTGACCTTTCCTTTCTCATCAAGACGATTAAGCAAAGACTCGATCAGTGCAGGGCCGTCTACAGCCTTATCTGGAGCCATCTCTCCAACAAGCGAGCGCAAACACATCCACTTTAATGAATCTGTCGAACAATGCATCGCGGTTGACGTTAAAGGAGAGGAGTATGACGATGTGGACCTGGATCCTTACAGCGTCGATTACGATAGCGACTCTGACGATGGAATGATCATGATGAAGAAAACCACGAGTAAAAGGCGGAAACCTGTGCTGAAGAGGCGATCGAGCAATCACGACAGGTCGGAAAAGAAGATGCTCAGCAGTCTGCCACCCACCAGACTCAAATACGAAGGCGACGAGGACGAGTCTACCGAGACAGCTATGAAACACTCCTACAAGAGCCCTATCTTGTCGCCATCCTCCTCCCAAGAGACACTTCGTCCGTCAAAAGCGTCCAGTAAAATGTTCTTCGTCGACAGCGACGATGAGGAAGAGGAGCCAGAAAAGGAGGAATCTTTTGGTGCAGGGCTAAGGTCACCACCGCCAGGCGGATTTGGATCGTCGCCCTCACACTCGTCGTCATCCTCGGGGTTTCGACGCACCATCTCTTCGAGCAGCTTGAACGCAGCACCAGCCGGCATGAAGCGAACGGAATCCGGTATGTTCATGCCCAATGATGATGGTGAAACGGCGTCTGAAGGCATTGTTGGCTTCGTCCTTGACACGGTTAATACGGCCAAAGACATAGCACATGTCGTGTGGAACGTGGGTTGGAGGCGGTGATGTTGACTTGCTCGTTCAGAATAAGAGGGCTTCCGCTTCTCATTCCCCGAGTTTACCCGACCATTGAGCGCTCCTCACAGAATGTTTCGCGGTCTTTCCGAGGCTGCTCAGTGTTTGTTTTCTATCATCCACTTTCACCTCCATTCTTGTCTAGCGAAGCGATTGTACGATAGCATTGTGGGAGAGCGTTCGGATACCCAGCACTGCGCAGCATGGTATGAGTATTGCATTTTCAATACCACTATGTGGACATGAACGCATCTCTCCATGGGCGGCCAAAACAGTTGACTATTGCGCCTCCCAACTCGGACTTCGGTATTACGTATAGCGTTCACCGGTTCTACCGCATCTTCCGAATCTTCCGAACTCTTCCTCGCCTACTTCCTTTCCGGACGACGGCAACACCTCGGGCATTTACTGGCTCATTCCGACTTCGATTGTACCATGATGGGAACAGGGTATCGCAGCGAGTCATACCGGAGGTTGATTTGGGCGGAGGTGGTTTTCAATGCAGATCTTGAGGCAACTCGTCCCAGTTCGGCCGCGTGCTGCCTTGAGCGTACGAATTCCCGGTCAACTCGTTTTC
Organism: Gnomoniopsis sp. IMI 355080; assembly: GCA_027946555.1. Lineage (NCBI taxonomy): Eukaryota > Fungi > Ascomycota > Sordariomycetes > Diaporthales > Gnomoniaceae > Gnomoniopsis > Gnomoniopsis sp. IMI 355080. The sequence goes on along the minus strand of JAPEVC010000051.1, from coordinate 34,841 downwards.
TTCCCCTCTTCTCAAAATCCATTCAAAAGCAACATTCCAAAGCGAGGATAGGGCATGATTGAAATTTACTCACTGGCGGCGTTAATGAGAACGGGGTTTTATATCAAAAGGGGCTAGGGCAGGATTTGGTAAGGGTAGGGGGAAATCAGGTCTTAGGTTGACAGGATTCGAAATACCAGAAACGGATTGAGCCGTTGCGATTCGCGAACAAGAGCAATGGCAAACTTGATATGCATGGGTCAGTCATGACATGATAATGCTGGAGAAAGCTTCAGCTGTTCTGAGAGAGGCGAGGTGTAGCCGAAATCTTGGAGTGTGGGCAGAAAAATAGTCGCCCGCTCTATTTGCTTTGGCTGTCCACGAAAGGGTAACGAGTTGCGCCGGTCCATTTCCTAAAGGCGCACGGTCTAGCCAAACATGCCACCAGGGGAACACTATTTCGAAGGGGAGGTGAAGTTGAAGAAGCAAGAGCAGACATGGGGAGGACCCTTAGTCGCCCTTGTGGAGAGCTGGCAGCCCCCGTCTGTTTTATACCACAATAAAAAAGATCACAAAACCCACTCGGAACGCCAAAAGGGGCGCCCCTACTTCGTGCTTTTGCCGTGTGTGAAGACGTACGTGACACCTGCGATCATGTCCACCTTTTTTGGTTATCCATTGGTCATGAATGATGCCACGCTGGAGGTTGGGCACCCGGTGGATGGGGTGATAGTCGGCCGAGGCTGGCTGGCTGGCTGGCTGGCTGGCTTGTTGGGTGGTTAGATGATTCAGCAAAGGGTCTGAAACGGGTGCGTAGACTCCAATCGCTACCAATCCGAAGCAATTTGGAAGGAGGAAGTGTGCAGATGGCAAATCAAATAAAGCATCGACTGGCGCCAAAGCTCGAAAAGTCGGTGGTGTCCGTGCGAAAGCGCGCACTTCCGTCGGAACTAAACACGTGCTCACCACTCCCTCGGACCGTTTGCGTGGTGTCCAATGCTCGGGTGGTCAACGGCCTGTTGACCCAAGCCCAAGGGCTCGTCGGACGCGGAAAGTCAATGGGACGTGCACTTTGGCTCAAATTTAGGTCATCTTTTGTGTCGCCTTACTGGTGCGCGCGGATCAGGGGAGAGACGAGTTACTGAGCTGCGAAGTGGGGTGGTCCTCTCATGCCCGTGATTTCGTAAAATCCTGGTATCATATCCATCTCTACATACGAAATACTGTACACTGTAAGTTGGCCATGCCCACTCGCTCGTCTCTAGTGATCCCTCTTCTCCTCTACAGCAGCCTCAGTCTCGTGCTGCTCTATCTCCTGGTCTTTCTGCACCTTGACTTTTTCCGTAGCCTCCACGTAGACTTCGCCCAAGTGGACATTGACGTCCTTCAGCTTGACCTTATACACATCTCCCCTCCTCACATCCGCCACACTGAGCCCCAACTTCCCGAGGCCCTCGGCCACCAACCAGACCTTCAGCTTAAACCAATCCAAGTGGCCCCCAATCACCTTCCGGCGCCCGGCAAGCGGACCGCCTGTAGCCTCGGGGAGGGTGACCGTGAACGTGAACGTCTCGGGCAGTGCGCACTGCCCCGCCACGGGATACTTCCATGCCCGCACGAGCGCCTGCGTGAGATAGCCTTGCCCGCCAGCCTTGCGAATGAGCCGCTGGACCAGCTGCTGCCGCAGGCGCAGCCAGGGCAGGACTTCCTGGTCGAGATCCTGGCGGGAAAAGGGCAGCTTCGCCGCCATCACTTTGCCCGCGTCCATCTCGTGGGCCAGCGCGGTCTCGATTTGCCAGTGCGCAAGCAGATCTGAGTACCTTCGCAAGGGGGAGGTCACCTTGGTGTACATGTCTACACCCATAAAGAAATGTGGTGCGGGTTTCGTAGAGACATCGGATTTGCCGACAAGTGAGAGCAATTGGTTGAAATGGTCGGGAGTATCCTCTCCCTTGAGAAGGAGCGGGTAATAAATCTTCTCGGTATACGTCTTGAGTAGCTCCCTGTTCTTCTCAGCTTGTGGTTGGGACAGATAGGGCACTGGGATGTCGCGGTCGGCGCTCCATTGTGCGGCAATTTCGCCGGCCAACACCATAAGGCTCGAAACCATGAGCGAAGTGTCGTCTTTCCAGGAGATCTTCATGGTAGGATCACCATTACAGTTCATCAAGCCCGTCGGCGTATGGTCAATTGAAGTGTTGTCGAACGAAGTTTCCACACTCGGCCACTGAGACCAAATGGGCGTAGCACCATTATTGAGACGCTTCTGCTGACGGGCTTCAGCGAGTCGGTAAAGGGTCTTGAGGGAATCCAAGTCTGCTGGCTGCAGCTCAGACGGAGTCGTGAAGTGTCTAGTTGGTTGGTTCTCCTGAGGTGTCTCGCCTACTACAAAGCTCCCAGCATCCACAGACTCCGGCGATATTCCCATTGGCTTGATGTCTGCAGCCGCATTGGCGTCTTCCGGAGTCATGTAGACAAATTCTTGAAGTCTGGCAGGTGTGATCTTGTACTCCAGAAGCTCACCCTCATCATTTACCAGCCCACTGAAAGTAAGGCAGGGTCTGTTTGGAGCGAGAGAAAACAGCTTCTGGACCTCATCCTTCACACCCCATATGTTCGAGTAATGCCCCGAAAGGTACAAGGTCATAGGCGTGAGGCTGGCCCTCTGTGCCAAAGCATTTTGATGTCGGATACGAGAGGCTGGATCAGCCACGTGGATATGGATCCAATGCTGGTCTGGCGCCTCAGTCGCTTCGACGGATACAGCATCGTCAACATCGGTAGTACTCTTCGAGTCGATGGCGAAAGCCTTCAGACTCGCCCAGTCATGACGCTTGCCTTCGAAGACGTCACGGGTCAGATAGGGCCTGATGCCCTCCGGTCCCAGCTGGAAGGGCACGAAACCACCTTGGCGCGAAATTTGGGCACCCGGGGGCCGCAGAGTGTAGCGCTCGTGCAAATCCCAAGGTGTTATATAACCGATTTCTTGCAAGAAAGTCCACGCAGTGCTCGGTGACAAGTACTCGACGTGTTTGTACTTTCCTGTCGCGCGCAATATTGTTGAGCCTATCCAGTGCAAGCGAGACGAGGGACTGAATTGGTCGTAGCCGGCCCACAAAAGCATAAAATGCAGGATGCTCATGTCAACATTGTTCCAAGCCTGTACACTACTCGATCTTTGCTTCTTTGCAGGTCCGAGGATGCCGTATGGCGTCCAGTCTCGGACCTGCCGGCTTTCATCAATAGCTGCCCTCGCTCTCACGATGAACCGGCCAAGCTGGCTCTGATTCAATTGCGAGGTCGACAGGGATGATATAGAAGTGCTCAGCCGCCCGGGAATGTCTGTGAATAACCTGACCAACGTCTGCATGTTCTGAATCAGGGATACATCCTCGCGCGCGGTAATCTCGAACAGCCATTCGGAGGAGGAAGCTTTACTCAAGTCTCCTGCAATGCGGAAGCCAACGTCGTCGTTGAAGACAGTGCGGTGAATAGCGTACAGCACATGAGGGGGTGTTGGCACCTTCAGGTCCTCTTCCGTAAGCAACCTTTGCTTGATCTGTTCCAAAGTGAGATATTTCTCTTCCCCTTCAGATACTAGTTGATGCGCCATTTCAAAGCGCGTAGCGTACTTTTGCAGCACCGCGTCGGTTTCTTCTAGGAACTTGTTCATTTTGTGCAGAAGCGCAGCGCCTGTCACCCTGTCCGGGCCTAGTCCCTTGCGGCCCATCTCGTTCATTTGTGCCTTGGACAGTTTCTCCTTGGGCAGCTTTTCGATGACGGGTTGCATCTCGGCCTCGGTTGCGAACTTCCGTTGTATGAAATGAGTCTTGAGACCCGGCGCAACGACCCACAAGCCATTCGCGGTGTAAAAATGGTGGAAGCCATTGAGATAGCCAAGGCATATAGCTACAATAGGTATGCCACTTCTATCGCCCTCTTCTCGGTACTCGAAAATATCCCCGGCTTCGAACTCGGAGCGAGGTGGGAAGAAATCGACGGAACCATCGCGGTCCCGGAATTGTTGGTCGGCGGTCAAATCGTCAGGCGCCCTCTCTAGGGCGGATTCGTCGGCGACGCGCGCCCTCGTGCCGGTGTTCCTTGGGGCTCCTGTCTCGCCTACATCCACAGGCATGGGCTTCGGGACTTCGACTTGGTTCTCCTCATTCCATTTTTTGAGTCGTTTACGAATTGTGAGGTGCTCATGGGTTGATGGTAGCGCCACAGGATCCTGATGAACGGTTGCAAAGGTCTACCGAACATAGAATCATCAGTACCTTTGGACGAATGAATGGACATAAGATCGAGACAAGGGAAGAAGAAAGAAAACCCATATCTTCATTTCCAATAGCACTCTTACCCTAGGACTCGTTGATACGCGAAGACTGCGCGACGCTGTGGCGGATGCTGGCCTCCTCGCCAGATTAGGGTTCGGATGGAACCCTTTTGACAGACATCTCCAGCAGATATTCGATCCTGCGGCGGATCTCTGCATCATGTATTGTAACCAATGCGTGGGTGTAGTGCGGAGGGAAAGCAGATTTAGAGGTCAGAGGAACTTCCGAAATATTTATTAGGCGTTATCGATAAGCCTTTCTTGGGTTACTCTTTCAACGTCATTCGCTCCTACACTCACTCATTCTACAAAACACGAGTTGCTCCAATGGATCCATTCAGCTGGCCTTGCCTTGGCTTGCCTTGCAAGAGTGACTTGTCTCGAGGTGCGACGTGGGGCTATCTAGGCGAACAAGTGACAGCAGTGGCTGACCTGCTGCTGTAACTTGTCCAACGTGAGGACTCGAGGCAAAGGCCGTCACCGCTCAAAGCCCCGCTGTTCGTGATGTTTTGTGCATTTTCAGTGCGCCCATTGGGCCTGTTCCTTGTGCGCAGCATCTCCAGACCACGGTAAATCCTGCGCCTTGAATGGTGCAACACAGATATGCCGAGCTCTTACAGCTCTTAATAGATTACCAGTGTCTCAAAAGCAAGCGCCCGTTTCTGTTCTCTTCTCTTATCTCCTAGAAAAGTGCCGACGGATCTCATGATTCATCGATTGCTGGTTCCCCTTCTCAAGCCAGGCTTTGATCATCACGGCCCAACACCTTGACAGCTGGCTTCGGCTTCTCGAACGCTCTCTCGTTCTGGCACCGTCTCAAAGACTCTTGATGCGAACCGAGTCTGCAGCCCGTGTTCACCCTGACCTCTCACTCGAGAAATTCCAAGGGATGGCACAAAGGATGGTGCGCGTTTGTCACCTGCAGAAGCAGCCACAATCTTGAATGCGAGAACACTGGCAGTTGTCTTTTGAGAACCCGGACCAGCTCTCGTGTTTTCTCTGGCTGCCTTGTCGATGACATCCAGCAGGGCTTCGCCATTCACCAATCGTCAGAAATAATCAGCGCCGCTTCCAGACCACCCTCTTATTTCGTACAGCCCTTCCAGAAGACAAGAAATAGTTATTGGCACCCGGCAAGGAGTTACTCATGGGTTCGATGTCCTACACCTACACCACGATCTCTTTTCAGTCGAGTCTGTCCCAGGTCCGAACCACTAGCTACCGGTGTGATGCAAGTGTTGGATGTGCAAACGATCTTGTCGAGACATACCACACCACTATGTTGGCCAGTTCGCCAAGCATCACCACGAGCCTGCCACTCTCTATCGTTCCGTCGGATGTCATGGGCAGTCTCGTTGGCTCGAGCATACCCACCGTTCTGATTACTGATACTGGCAGTGTCGACGATCCCGGATCTACACAGTGGCACTCGCCATCCACGTCAGGTGCTGTCACGACAAGCGTGAGCTTGAGCGCTACAACGATGACTACGACGGGTCCGTTTACCGAAGCGGAGACCGCGCTGCCCATCACCACGCAGACCATCACATATCTTCCACAACCTCCACCTACCGCCACTGCGGCCATCACACTTAATATTGCGTCGACGCCTGCCACTTCGAGTGAAAAATCCGCGGCCTCAACCAAATTCAACGCATTGGGCGGGCTGCTGGACATGCTCTCGGTAGGTTCTGATACACTCAAAGCCCCTGTGCGTGCAGTGATATTGCCCAGGTCACTGACGAGGGCCAACAGATTGGGATCATGATTTTATGGATGGTTGTCCCCATGGCCGCTTTGATATAATCATTTGCGTGCCGGGTACTTGGAGCTCGACGCAGGTGTTCAAGGTATGTTTAGCAGGGTTGGAAAAGCATACTCATGTATAAACCCAGCCGGACGGCTTGTCTAGGAATGTACAGTACAGTATGTACTTACAAGCAAGTCTTGAAACCACAGCATGGCGGTGGAATAGACTCGAACAGACAGTACTGCAAACTGTAGGGAGCCGCAGAAGCTTCCATGAAAAGCGCCAGCATCCTCGGCGGTCGTCCATGTACTCAAGTACTGTGCAAAATTTTTAGCTTGATAGTCGCATAGATTCCGAGTGGAAGAATTGGCGGTGCGTCCCGCAATGTTTCCGATTTCTGGATTTACCACGCCTTGATAAGGGGAAAGAAATCAAAACAAATAGGCAGGGCGACGAGCGACATGTCGTCGCAAGAAGGAGCATTGACTTCGCCAGACCCCAGACTTCGCAGTGAGGGTCAAGCTTTCAGATCTCGCAGACATAGTAGTGACCGGCATCAGTCCAAGCCTCATGATCTGCCGTAAATCAACGCTTCGTGGCCTTGGAAAGAAACAAAAGAGCCAAGACAGACTTGAGAGAGGCGCGAGGCGAAGTCATCAAGACCATGTCAAGCTTCATCTTACTATGTATGTTCGCAGGGCGCCGAACGAATCAAAAGCAAGGACAGCCTGGGGTTGACAGGGGCCGGCTGCTTGACGGTTCCGAAAGACCCTGCACGCAGCTGATGGAGGGTTGCATTTGTTCCCTGGGGCTTTCTTTTAGCGCGAGCCCCATATGCAGGTACGTACACAGTACACCACCAAACACTGGCCGCTGACGATTCGGGATTTGAACGCGATCGGCCGGGCCTATCCTCTTTCTGCTCATGAGCACAGTGATCCTCATTTTGAGAAGGCCTTGAGTCACGGCGGGCAAGGCTCATCTGACAGGCGAGCTTGGCTCTTCTCCAGTACTATCACAACCCCCCCCTTTTTTTTTTCCTTTTCTCATCAACGGTCAACACTGGGACGTTAGTGGCCTGAGAGGAGAGCGTGTTGGCGGTTGGCCTCGAAGCAATAAGAAGTAGCTGTTGCATATCGTGGGTGGCGTCAGGGTCATCTGGCCGATTTAATATGGACAAGGCTGCGTGATCCGATGTCACGCCGCTTCATGACGTACAACGTTTGGCTGTGTGTTGTGGCCGAACCACCTTAATTTTGGGCTGGGGCCTCTTCCATCTGGCCTGAGCACGTCAACCCAAAAAGAGTGCCCACAACGTACACAGGTATGTGTTGGAGGGTGAGGGTGAGGATGAGGAAGAGAAAGAGGATTCGCCGTCAGCCAGAGCCTGAGCCATGTTTCGATCCAGGGGGCCCAGAAAAAGAATGCAGGGCTTACCCACCAAAACATGGCAGTTCATCTCATTCTTCTCCCACCGCCGGACCTGGAAGCAATATCGCTAAGCTAATTTCCCGAGCCCAACCTTATCGTGAGTGGTCCGCCTCGAGGGTTCCCCCCTGGCCAACGTCTGTGCGAGTTTGTCAGTTTTTGGCAAGGTCTCGTCGATGCACTCCATTTTCGTCCTGTCGATGGCTGCAAAGCTAACCCATCTACTGCGTAGTACATGGTAATAATAACCACCCATCGTTGTCTGACGTTGACCTGCAAACGCCATACGAGACCGCGCTTGGCTACTTAGATGCTGACAAGACTCGGCGCCTGTCATTGCAATCAAAGCAACCCCAGGCAAGCGCTCCTCCTCTCTTCCTATCACGTCCTCCCCTTGCACTGGGGTTTTCGTCCTGGAGAGAGCCTTGCCAAGCAATCGTCTGCGCATCTCTTCATCTCCCGTGTCGAGGCACTGTATGCAGCCCACCCGGAGTTTTGATGAGCTGGTGGGGCCCTGTCTCCTCTCAGTCCTCTATCAGATATCACCCCCGGCGCTGCCCGGCCACATCTAGCGAAGCCACGCGATGGCTGGATGGCCGGATGGTAGGACGTCGTTGGATTGTTTACTACGCAGGGACCCGCTGTCAGTGCGGATGCTGCATCTTGACCCGAAATGTTGCTTTCTCTGGCCGTCTGGTAAAAAGGAGTGTGGGGTGCGTCGTCCACGGCACTGTCCGGACATTGATCCACACCCAAGACTGCCCACCGACTTTGACTAGCGATTATAGCAATTATTAAAACCACCCAGTCATCCCACCTTGCCCTCCTACTCCTTCCCTCCTTTTCCCCTTCACGGAACCCGTGTGATATCCCCTTTGATGCGGTGATATTGTCAATTGTTGAAAGCATCGCCAGCTTTCCCCTCCGTACCCTCCTCCCTTGATACCCATATCCAACATACCGCTTCACTCTTTCAGCGGGCATTCGTTATTTTTACTGCTCTTCAGCAATCAAATATATATAAACACACCACAAAGAACAAAAAAACCAGCAACCTAATAAATACCCACGGTACTTCTAATATTTCACACATCACAGTGATCTAATCCGGAAATATGAAGGCAACTGTCCTGGCCGCTGGAGCCCTCATCGGAGGTGCTGCCGCCCACAGCCACCATGCTCACCATGACTTCCACAAGAGGCAAAACAACGACACTGACGTCGTCTGCTCCTACGTCGTCGAGACCATCACCGGTGACAACTTCATCTGTATGTCGCCCGCCACAGCCCGGAAAAGGAGGCCCTCACTAATACTTTGGAATCTCAAGGGTCGCCCACTCCCAACGCTGTGCCCGCCAACCAAAACTTTACGAGCACAATTTCCACGACGGCGTCTCAGACGACGACCATTTCTGAGGCCGTGACTGTGACCCCGCCTGCGTCGACTCACGTGGCAACTCTTCCCACGCCAGCGGCTCAGACTTGCCCCACGCCTGGTGAGTTTTATCCTGCTCATTCTTTATCTGCTCTTCATATAAGGATATCATGCTAAATATATCTTCAAGGCACTTACACGTACCCGGCGTCGACCGTCACTATTACTACGACGGAAACTGGTGTCGTCCCCGCGACAACTGCCTGTACCCCTGGAGTCAATACGATTGGTGGTGTGACGACGTATGTACCTTTTGTTTGGACCTTGGATTTGCTTTGGTTGAAAATGCTACTCGCAAAAAGCAAGAATTGCTTTGGCCAGTTTCAATAATGGGAGGGATTAGTTCATGGCTGATCATATTTTCGCAGTGTTGTGGAGACTGCCACCACTATTGTCTGCCCCTACGCCACGGTCAAGACCAACACCGCGGGCGTCGTTACCAGCGTTATTGAGTCGACTACCTATGTAAGTTCATCATGTGTTGGCCTCAGAACCAAGTCTCAAGTCTTTATGAGCAAGGATGAAAAATTGCAACCCCAAGCCGAGAAACGTTCTCCTGACATTGCCCGCAGGTCTGCCCAGCGGCCGGTACCTACACCATCAACCCCACGACGACGACCTTGACCGCTGCCCAGAACGTCACCGTCCCTTCGATCGCTACCTACCCTCCCGGCGTCTACACCGCTCCCGCCGTCACCACCGTTGTGGAGACCTCCACCGTCGTCTACTGCCCCTTCGAGTCTTCCACTGCCGAGTCCACCGCGGAGCCCACGACCACTAGCAGCAGCAGCAGCAGCAGCAGCACCTCGGTCGCACCACCGCCCGCGAGCACCACCCCTGCCTCGTCGTCCTCTTCCTCTGTTGTTCCCGTCGTGCCCAGCTCTGCCGTCCCCTCGTCGTCCGCCTCCGCCTCCTCTGCCTCCTCCGCCGCCCCGTCATCCAGCGCGACGCACGCTGCGGGCGCCCTTGGCCAGTGGGCCATCACCTACACGCCGTACAACCACGACACGGGCGACTGCCAGACCGCTTCGCAAGTCGAGAGCGACCTGCTCGCCATCTCGCTCGCCGGCTTCTCCACCATCCGCCTCTACTCGACCGACTGCGACACGCTGCCCAACGTCGGCTCTAGCGCTGCCTCCAACGGCCTCAGGGTTATCCCGGGCATCTACGTGAGCGCCACGGGCTGCACGATCGACACCGAGGACATTGCGGAGCAGGTTGCCGCTTTCAAGTCCTGGGAGCACTGGGACCTTGTGGAGTTCTTTGCCGTCGGTAACGAGGCACTCGCCAACGGATTCTGCTCCGGCTCGCAGCTGGCCAGCCTTATCACCGCCGTCAAGAGCGAGCTCGGCAGCTTGTACTCTGGCCAGTGGACAACCACTGATGTCGTCAGCGCATGGCAGGTCGAGGAGGCGGCAGCAGCTGTGTGCGCCGTCGTCGACTTCCCCAGTGCCAACGTCCACTCGTACTTCACCTCAACCGTTTCCCCAAGCGATGCGGGTGAGTTCGTCAAGGGCCAGCTGGAGATTGTGGAGCAGATGTGTGGTGGTGTCAGCGGATACATTCTCGAGTCGGGCTACCCAACCGAGGGTAGCACCATCGGCTTGAACATCCCCAGCATCGCCAACCAGGCTATCGCTATTGGCTCGATCCTCGACACCATTGGTGACAAGACGGTGCTGTTCAGCATGTATGACGATAGCTGGAAGAGCCCTGGTTCATACAACTGCGAGCAGTACTGGGGTATTGCTCCCAGCCTGTTTGGTGTCGTCGCTGATGCGTGGGAGATCCTTGCTTCTATTGTGTAAGGAAAGGAGGGGATTGAGCAGAGTGGATGTGATAGGATAGGGGAGAAGGCATCTGCGCCTTGCTTTTCTTGTATATATATAGAGGGCCTTCCTTTAGGTGTCCAAAGTCATGTTTGAACTGTTCTCATCGTGACAGGCTGTTCTTTATCGTTACCTATATATTCGAAGAGGCAGAGAAATTGTTGAAAGCGGAACATTCGCGATTCGCTATCGCAGAGATGAATACATGGTTGAGAAATATAGTTTCAGTTTCTAGAACGTGACTTTTGTACTAGATGAGGTTGCTTTATGCTACGAATCCGGACAATTGTGCTGACGTAGTATGCGAGATATACATACCCTATGCTCCGCTTTGAGACTCTGATCATCAAGGAGACATAGATCGATCGAAGTGAAGTGTGATAGTGTCATTATTCTATATTCACGTATATCTCAGTGCAGCAACCTATGTCAATAGACCATCGGATTGTGGTGAGGTCGAAAGCAAATAGGAACAGTCTTCGTGATAAAATTGTACTGTGACATAGAAATCCATGACCTTCTAGATATGCAAATATGTAACTTTGTCCAGGAGTCCAGAGTTGTACCTTCCTTGCTTCACCATGTTTCTGATCTCAGGAGCATTCGACTCCCATAGCAGTCTTTGTCTAGTCCAAATGAATTTGAGACGAAGCCCATCGGAAACGTTCCGTGGGGCACCAAAGCAGCTATAGAGAAAGAAGAGACATTAACAGCTGCCATTGATCCAATCATCCTTATTATAAGTCTGCATCGATTGTGGACTTTCCATATAACAGTAGCCGATCAATGACCCAGTAATCCAAGTCAGCCCACCTGCATCCCTCCCACCTCTTCCACCTCCGAGAGGGATTTTGTCACATATACTACTGTGCTTCAGACTCTGTCCAATGACCTTGCAATGCGCGCTGCCAAATGCTGCTCATAGCCGACCATTTTTCCTCCCTATGCAAGCCGGTCGTGACTGATGTATCTCACCCAGAACAGCGTAGGAATAGCAGATGAGAAAATGAAGTCAAACAATGTACGGTCTAAGCCCTTCCTAATCAGAACACGAGCCGCGCTCCGCATTTGAAAACAAAGACAGAAATTTCATGCCGCTACTAAGAAGAAATTGACAAAAGACTCCTGATGAGATGCTCTCAACGCCCGGATCGTTATGAGCCTACCTAGCCGTGTTCGTGAAGGCAAGGAAGGAAAGAATGGACAAAAGTCGAGATGGGTATCATGTGTGTTGTTCATTATATAAAGGCGAACTGTGTAATCGGTAATAGTGTCGTGTATTGTTGTTTCCATTCAGAAGGGATCGAGCGAGTCCACAGCGAGAGCACGTCGCCGTCGGTGCGTCTCGGAGTGTCGTGGAAGTCTCCTCGGTGTTGTCTTAAATTCCTGCCAATCGTAACTCCCGTCATTCCTCGTGCGGTTGTAGGACCGGCGCTCCGTATCATGGCTCCGCTCCGCGCCCGTGCCGCACCTGTCGAGCTGGAACAGCCCACCTCTGGTCGGGTCACAGCATAGTATTTGCAGCTCCTGACCCTCGTTCACGAAAGATGTGCCACCAATCTCGCCGAAGAAGTCGAAGGTCTGCTTGGACTGCCATGTCTGTGCGTCATAGATGCTCACGAAATCCGCCTCCTCTGCCGCGACCAGCACGCGCTTCCCCGATCCGAGTGGCGAGAATCTGAGAGATCGGCAGCCGGCGATCTCGGACCGGAGTGTGCAGACGGGCGTTGCCCTGCCCTGGGAATTTGTCCATCGTCGTGCGTCCCAAATCTTGACCGATTTGTCCTGGAATCCCGTTGCCAGAGTCCAACCGTCATCGGCCCAGTCGCACGAAAATCCAAAGTCTTTATGACCGCCGAGCGTCAATAGGATCTCAGGCTTGCCGTCTGCTTCTGCCTTGGTGATAAGAACGGAGGTCTGGTCGCCGACCATAACCCGTAATCGACGATCTGGTGACATGGCTGAGCAGTTGACAGGTCTCTCGTAGGACATTTCAGAGATGAATTTGTCCGTTTCGATATCAAGAACACGAAAACCATTGTCATTGGATGCAAAGGACGCTTTGGGCCCTGAAGATGTTCTCGATAGATGCAGCTGCACATGATTCGTAATGCCACTGTTATCGGTCGTGATGGTACCCTCGTGAACCTCTGGGTGAGTCTCCGAGGACGTCCGTCGGAAACAGTATTCACCCAAGAATCCGCCAGCCACCAATACACCGTAGTCTGCGGCCAACGTCGAGACCTGGAAATGCGCTGTCTCTCTAGACCGCATACCCGGTTTCCCCTTTCCAGTGATCGGGTTGTATTCATAAACAGAGTTTGGGCCAGGGTAAAAGACTTGACTGCGCGAGGTCGAGGCCAGGACATTGCGGAGCTGGAAGTGTGCGAGGTTTATATTCTTCCGAACATGAAAGCGGCGGAACCTGAAATCGTTAGCGGTACAAGGAAGGACATCGTGGTTCTCCTACAAGGTGATTAGTTCAAGCGGTGTGATATGCGAATTTCAGGATACTCACCTGCCACCGGTCGGAGCCAGCTACATTGACATAGTTCTTGTATGTCAACAATCTCCGTTCTCGAGCATCGCTCCTCGTGACACCCAAGTCGTCCCAGTTGATGCCTTGCACGTCGCATCTGTCTCCTTCCAAATCCATGTAGTCCACGTGCGAGACTGACTTGGTCATCTGCGGCTCAATGTTCTTCGCCCACGGATGACGCGCCCTTTCCCTCGACGAGCCCTGCCATGAGGCGTGCTGCCATGCCCACATGCGAACAAAGTCATACAAGTTGTAATTTTCAGGTATAAGAGCGTTCGCATTTGGATTGCTGATGGCGTTTGGGTGTAGCAGTTGCGGGTGGTGGGTCATAGGGAAGTGCGGGTGCTGGTGTAATTGCACATGAAGGTTGGTAGCAGGGTTTGCGTTTAGCCCGGTTAAGGGTACACCTGGTGCGTTGCCCTGCTGAGCCAGGGCGCTGGCGACAAGCGGAGGGAATGCTGGTGCCAGTGGCGTTTGGTGTTGGTGGAGCGTGGGTTGATCATCAACAAATATAGGAGGCATAGGCATGTGGCCGAGGGGAGGCCAGTGGCCCTGAAGTTCCTGGCCGTATGCCATGGTGAATTGGTTCGAGAATGCACCTGGCGGGTCGAGTTCGCCGTCTTCGACGTCGTCGTCGTCTTGTGCCAGGTCCATGCCCTGCGAGAGGACACTGGCTACGGCTAACATGTCGACCTGCGCCCCACCCTCATCATCGTCGACGTCGTCATCGTCATCATCATCGTCAGACATGTAGTGATGCCAGTAAGCGCCTTGTGATCCGCTCAGGGGCTCTTCGTCCAAATCCATCTCGGCCGGCCTGGTGTCCTCGTTCTGTGTGCCGGAACTAGGGAACTGGTTCCAATGACCTTGGACCATAAAGGACAGACCGCCGACATGATGGCCAGCAGACTGGTGATGATGGACATTCGACGACCCGTCTGAGTCGTCGGACCACATGTTGGCCGTACTCATCGGGGACTGTTGCCAACCCTAACGCATGCGCGGTTGCGAGGTAAAATCGAAAGACTGGCTGACTGGTATGGCTGCGAGGGGGTCCGGGCCCCACCGTTATATTCCAAGAATGGCTCAGGCGGGCTGGCGGGCTTCCTTTGTTCTCTGGACCCTGCGATGATTGCTTTTTTCGATCTGCAGAACAGGGCCTTGGGTTGACCAGCCGACCAGGATGGCGGCACTGTGGGCAAGGACGAGAATGGTGTTGGAGTGGGTACAACAGCCGATTTCTACACTTGCTGGACTTTGTAATTCGGGAGTAAACGATGTGATGGGCGATGAAAGCGGTATGATGACTGCGCGGGATAATGGTTGGCGGTCGCGACCAAAGCAGGCACGTCGAAGGTGGTGGTGAAGAGCCGGAAGTGTGTAAGAGGAGAGCGTCAGTCCCAAGGCAGATTGCAGATCGGAATGTGACTGGGTGTGGCGTGACTCGTGGTCAAGGACGCGAAAAAGTCAGGAAATGCGGTATGGTGTGCTCGAGGTTCGACTTTCTTGGCCGGGTGCGGATTTCGAAAGCAGCGCAGTAGCGCAGCGCGGGGAAAGTCTGGCGTGGGTAGAGAGAGAAACAAGGTGTACTTCGGAATCGAGATGACGGAACTTTGTGTGGCTGCAAGGTAAAAAGAAGGAAATCGGTCAAGATCGTATGCTAGACAAGTCGTCTTGGAAGCCAGCTCTAAAAATTATAAGCCTATCTGATAAAAGGTATTGTATGTGTGCGTGCGTTGTGTGTGTGTGTGTGTGTGTGTGTGTGTGTCAATGTGCTGGTCAACAAGTCCAGCAAGACTGGCGCGACATCGTCAGTCAATCATGAGGGAGATTTGAGGAGTTGCAGGCGCCAGGCGACCTCGGTCGGCCAGGTGGAGATCCGTCCAGGCAAAGTACAGAGTGTCAGAGAATCCGAAGTCAGAGAGAGTCCACCCAAGCCGTATCAAGTGTCAGTAGTGTCAAGTACCAGTGAGTGAGTGGTAATTACTTTCGGTAGGTAGTGGGCAAAAGTGGTCATCAGCAGCGCCGAAAATGATCCACCATCCCGCCTCAACCAAGGTGCTCCACTCTGCAACCCAGAGAAATGCACAGCCAAAGCCGGGTCCTCCCTTCCGCACCGATGTGGCCCGGTCCCCTCCGGCAGAATCCTTGCTACTAAGTATCTATACCGCACTAGCCGCTGTGGGGTCCAACACAGACTACTACTTGTACTTATACCACGTACAGAGTACAGTAAAACTTCAACCTTCAAAGCAGCCCTGATCCTATTCACCTCTAGGCTCTCTCACCTCTAGGTGCTTGTTTTCTGCCTAGATGCTCCAGAGGTGACCACTCAATCCTGATACGAACAGCGTCTTGATCTGCCATGTGGCAAGCGCAAGCGCGTAATAAGTTGGATCACGGGGACGGCAGACGATGGGGGTGGAGATGTGGATTCTTCTTTGACCAACCGCAATTGGCTCCTCTCGCAGCCACCCCCATCAGGTGCAGCATCCAAGGTGCATATCTGGTGGTGTGGCACTCTATCTTCCTCTCATTAGCCCAGCAGCCTTCCCCGTCTGCCTTTCTCTTCCACCTGATGGTGAAGATATGTACGGTGAACCAGACACTGTCTCTGCTTGGGATGAAGCTCGTCACTGGCTTACTGTGTACATCCGTACATGTCTGTCAGCCTCGACAGTCTCAAGTCTATGGTGACATCGTTTTACCATCCACATCCCCAAATACTTAGCTCCCAGGCTCCCTAACCCCCTCAGCCCGTGTCTTGATCGATTGCCCAAATTGGTATTTTTCCGCCGCCAGACCAACTCGATACATCACATCTCACAAGGCACAAAAACCACCGGCCACTATCTATTGTATTTTGACACATCTCGCTTACTCTCCTCTGTAACTACCATCACTTTCGCTCCATGGCTAAACCACGCTGGCTGACCAACCCCTCTTCGTCTCGCGTGCTAACTTTCTCTCTCTTTTTCTCTCTACACACACACTCTCTCTCACACACACACACACACACAGTCCGCCGACTATTCCGTGGCGGGTAAATATTGTTGTGTCACGCTCACAATCCCCCCTTTCTACTGAGCAGCCTTAATGTAGCCAGCCTGCCTCGTGCGACCAACAATGGCCTTCCCGGACGGAATTCAGTTGCTGTCCTCTATCGTGCTTTCGGGGCCCCAGATGCAGGAACGTCTAGGAAAGAAAGCAAGAATATCATCTTCTCTTCACTCCCTTACTGACCGCCGTATCGGCTGCTCACATAACGGAACATGTTTTCCGAGTTGTCACGTCGATGCTTTCTTTCAAAACACGACACCTAAGGAAATATACGGGGGGCCATAGAACGAAATTACTCGCAATCAGTAATTGTTACTACAATTGACTCGTGTCGTGATTGCGCCTGCTCATCTGCACGTTTCTTTGCATGTGCGGGCGTCGATACATATACAGTAATACGTACATCATTAAAAACAAGGCCAGCCCATGTTACTCTGACCCAGTCCCCCCCCGATAATCGCCACAGAAAAAGCAATAACCCAGTAGGTAGGTAGGTACCTTCGCAAACTACTGTGTGAGACTCGATTGGGACCTTGGCCAGGCAGACCTTTCCATCGCTCTGCTGTCTTTTGCATATCGCGAATGCACAGGTAGGTGCCCAATGCGAACCCCCATCTCCCTTGGACTTCCGAAAGTGGCCCAACGTGCAGGATTTTGGCAATGTGGCGGCGCCCATTTGCATCCTGTAGTAATCGTAGTGGCTCCTTGCTGAGAAACCATAACGCTTCTTCTACTGCTAGATCCTATGTACTGGCATATTGAGGTGCAATCCGCCTGCATATTGGTGTGTGTTTATGTACATACTCCTGTAAATCACAAATGTCCAATTCTGCCCTTTGTGTATAAGCAGCATGCTGTTGTCTGAGTCTGTTCCGCCAATTCGGTAACATCCCATACATCATACCAGAAAGTACAACAGTGGGGTCACAGTAAATGTAGGGATGGTAGGTCATCATAATTATCTACTTGAAATCCCAATCGTGTGCTGTGGGTTGAGTGAGGCAAGAAAGCAGGAGAGGCCGATTACCACCATTCTCTTTTTCGTCATTATACATACAGCCCAGGGGGACAATCGGCTTGCCCCATCCACACAAAAAGAATAGTGCGCCTTCTCTGACGCCGGCATGCTTCGCGGTCATAAACCCTTTGCTCTAGTAGCTTCAGGCGCAAAAAAGATACTGCAACCCATTTCGTCCATTATCGTGTATTAATAATAAATATAAATAACAGAGGGTAGTAGAAACGCTTTTCGTGCATGGTAAAGGAGCAAAACATCCTCCTCCCGTGATATAGACGAGTGGCACCCAAAGGAGGCTCAACACGCACGGGCTGCCAAAACTCATGGCCGCTTATTCAGTATAGTATTCCTCATGCCCATACATACCCGGTGACGCACCCGGCGAATAAAACGCGCTACTTGTGTTAAGTGGCTCTCGGGCGCCTGGCGGGAAGTATGCGCTCTTCGTACGTCGCTCGCGCTCGAATTCGGCCCAGCGCTTCATCGTGATCTGGGAGCTGTCAAACTCGCCCTCATGCTCGCCGTGTCCGCCCTTCTTGGTGTCGCCCTCCGATTTGCGTGTGTCACCCCATGAGAAGTCGTCGAACTTCCAGAAAGCATAGGTCGGCAACACGAAATTCCAAACGGGCAGCGACACTAGGTAGATGAGCATCCATACTATGTATATCCAGGAGTGCGCTGTGATAACCACGAGGATGCCGGGTAGACCAAGGATCAAGCTGAGCAGCACCAAAGGAATAATTTGGACTGGTCCAATGATCGAGGAAATAACTTGGAAAGGTTAGCTGAGTTGAAAAGAACGTATTGGACGGGTCTTTCCACTTACCAACATAGAAAGTGAACGCAATGGCAGCCGGCAGCACCAAAGTCCCCATAAGCTCGATGAATACGACAAACTGCATGCTGAAGCAGAAAGTGCCACAAAGATCCCTGACCAGAACGAGTTCCATGAGGTTGTGAATTGTGGAGTTGATCCAGCGACGCCTCTGCGACAACAAGACCATGAACTCGTCCGGCACCGTCGTCTTGCATACTGCTTGAGGCACGAAGACCTGCTTGCGCTTGGGGAAGGTCCGGAGCATCAGCGTCGTTAGGTATCGATCCTCGCCAAGTAGAAGCAAGTTTTTCTTGTGGAGCGTGTCGACCACATTCTCCGAGTAGTGCTCAACCACGTCGGGATTGGCAAGAATCGGAACCCAGTAGTTGTTGCCGCCTTTGGGAGCCTTGATACGGTACATGCAGAAGCAGCCTGGCAAACAGGTGACACCACCAAAGACCGATTCGAAGGACTTGGACTGGTGATGTGAAATGAAGTACTCGAAAACCTGAATGGCCGTGACCCAACTGTCCCGCTTGTTTGCGATCTTAGTCTCGCCGCAGAGACCCATGATCTCTGGATCTTTGACCATTGCCGAAACCATGTGGGTTAGACTATCAGGAAAAACCTTCGTATCGGCGTCTACCATCAATACTATTTCGTAGAAGTCGGGCGATATTCCGGTGACCTTCCAGAGGCCGTTGAACATCTCGTACTCAAGCTCCGTCATCCGCTCGTCGAACATCACTTTTTGCAAAAAGGACATCAGAATGATCTGACTGTCACGTTTGCCGCGGTTTCCAGGCTTTGACTTTCCTTGTTCTGCGGGCGTACCGCATTTAACAACCAGCATCATAGGAACCCGCTGTTGCTTCTCCACTGGGATTCGCGACTTTTCACCATAGTCGTAGAATCCAGAGTAAATTTTGGCCATGTTATGTCGTTTGGAGCCGGAAGCAACCGCAACGTACGAAAATGGCTGTACCTCTTCTGGTAGGATGGTGAAGTCTTTCATCATGCCAATTACGTAGTCAGGCGTGGACATGACCTCGCCCTTGCCTTGGATGATGCCATCGCAAATAACAAGGATACATTTATGGCTATTAGGGTAGTCAGTCATGGCAATGGAGTCGATGGTCGTTCGAATACCCATCTCGCCCTCAGAGTATGCCGTGATAAGGCAGAGCGTGTGAGCTAGTGGATAGTCGAATGGCATCCAATCAGAAGGCGGTTGCGGCACAACTGCCTCATGGATGAAGCCAGCCGGACCGGGTCCTTCTGGACTAGGTTGAGGCGCGTACTGATCCATGCCAATGTAGCTATTGCGACTGCTGACCCCTCCACCTTGCGTAGAGTTGGGGTGCAGTAGCGCAGCTCCAGAGCTCTGACTGGCCATAGTCGTCGGCATGGCTGGCCTCCGAGAGTTCCTGTCGACACCGTAAACGGTCGAAAACCGAGAAGTTGTGGGCAAGAAAGTGCTGGCTCGCTTGCTTGTACGATCTGAAGAGGCCCCAGCAACACTGCTGCCAACATCGCCTGGAAGACGGGTTGGCGCCCTGTAGATGTCCTCTGTCCAGTCTTCGATTTGCTGGTTTCGCTTCCTCTTGTCCGAGGACTGCGAAGTTCTGGCTGCTGCGTATTTCCTGCTGATGAACCATTGGAAGATGATGGCCAGGCCAAAGCGCACTGCAACAACGGACAAGATAAGGACCAGTGAAATATAAAGCACAACCTTGGAAGCAATGCAACCAACCGAGTCCGAGTCCACGGAGCCAACCTTGATGATTTGTTCGAAGCACTCTGCTGTTGCCTTATCGCCGGACTTGATGAAATTGTGAGTAGCGTCGCGTCCTCGGATAGCCTGGTTTGTCGTAGAAGAGGTATCGGCAAACTGGCTCCAGTGACTAGGAACAGAGACTTGAGAGCTGTTGAACCAATTAAGCAGATTGAGGTCCAGCACGCTGCCAGAGTAGACTGCGAGATTGCGAGAGCTGTTGCTGACATCGTCCCATGTGAAGTATACGTCAGCCGAAGGCGTGAGGTCGTAGAACTGCTCCCGACCTTTCGCTGCGGTGTGGCAAGCGTAGCCAAGATAGTACGGTATTGTGAGATTTGGCGCCGTGGATCCGTCCTGAGCGAACGTGTTGCAGGGAAAGTACCAGGCCAAGTCGCCATCGTCGTTCGTCGGCACATCTGAGTTCTCGGCCAAAGTAATCATATCCTTGCACTTTCCGTTGACCTGCTGGAAGAGAAAGCTCCCGTCTCGTCCTCCCATTTTTTCAGACAGGTCGTATAGCACATTCGCGCCCTCACCATCGGCAGTTGCTGGTATGCCTTCAGCAACAGGATGATGCGAGCTAGACAAGTCATATGCCTGGCCGAAGAAGATCATGTAGCCACTGTCGACGTGGTTGATCTGTAGACGCTGTGAAGGCGAGCCACAGACCGTCCTCGTGAACCCGAAAGTCAAGAATCCGACAAATGCCATGATTGCAGCAATGATGCTGAGAAGTCCCATCTTCTCTCGCCATGCTCGTGCCTGATCCTTGGACCTGATACCGAAGCATTTGAGCACAAAGTTAGGACACCAAAAGGTGATAATGGCGCAGTAGATGTCCCAGAGGCTTGGCGGCCGTATCTGCTCGACCACCTTTGCTTGTCTTCTTTTGGAAATCTTCGCCGAGTGCTTCCTGCTGTTTGCCCTCCTCCTGGAATGTCGCGCTTTGGGCGTGTCCTCGCTGTCACCACTACTCCTCTTCTTTTCCTTGGACGCGACCGAGTCTGAGGCGGCATCTTCCCTAGTCGACGCGGCTAGATACGTTGTCCCATCCAATTCCTCGTAGAGGGGATCGGCACCAGTGCGCGAGGGCAAGGTCTCCATGTTGGCGGCATGTTGGCGGTAGTGGTAGTTTGGGTGAGTTTTCCCGATCCTGTTTCGTTCGGGCCTGATCAGACTTCTTTTCCTAGACATCTGGTGCTGTTCAGAGAGACCAGCGCTCTCGAGGTCGGGAGAGAGAGGTGCATCGTCTGCAGTTGCGTTAGAATGAGCCGGAACTGTTGTCGCAAAGGAATGTGAAGAAGTCGCACGGGGAGGGGACTGATCCGGACCTGTGAAGGGCGTGACAGGCTCGAGGTCGGCTGGCCTGCTACGGCGTGTGGATTTTCGGTAGGCGGTGCGTTGCTCGTGCGAGGTCCTCCCGCCAGGTCTCTCGGGGAGAGACATGGTCCTGAAAGATATGAATCATTAGCTACCAAGAACAACCCCGCAATTATGTATGCGCTGAGGAGCAGCGAGGCTCGGGGATACCGGGGAGCTTCACCCTCAGGAAAATACCAGATGTGAAATCTGTTGTGTGTGGGCTCGTAGGGCAGGAGGTGATCATGAACAAATCGTCGTAGATGTGTAATTACACAAAGGCAGTACAAATGAGGGGTCTGGGTGCTCGTCCTTGACGAGGCTGAGGAGATCCAAGACACACAGGCCAGTGACATTGTTTGTTCAAGACAAATTGGTGGTGCCTAGTACTACTCACAGTTGTTATGGGGATACGGGCTTTGCAGGGGAAGCAAAGCCGGCCGAGCAATGTAGTATCGAGGACGCCCAGGCAATGCTATAGACGAGGATCCCTTGATGCCGGTCGAGTGCGTGCTGGGGTCCAGGTAGTCCGGGTCGGTGAAAGTTGGAGCAGATCTCAGGGATGATGCAGGACCTTGAAAGGCGGCAAGAACCAGTCAGCCCGTCAATAAGCCGAGTCACCGGCCCTCTTGCAATGAAGCTCGCCTGGTGTCCCTTGCTTTGAGGGTGGCTATTGTCAATTGCGGTGGTGGGAGCGCATGGAGACGCAAAAACACTGGCAAGGCGGAGTTCAGGGCAGGTAAGATGTTGATTGATGATTCAAATCCAGCCCCAGGGGGGTTGCGAAAATCTCCACCTTGATTGTTTGAGGCGAGCGGAATAAGAGGTCTCCTCTCGCGCATTCGATTCGAGCAGTTCGAGTCGCCCAAGGGATAAAAGTTGTTTGATGGCCGGGTGGGATCTGGTAGCGAGTGTGTGTGCACGGCCTCGTGTGAGCGAGCAGGTGAGGTAGACGGCTGGGGGACGGGCCTCAGTCTCTGAAAGTCAGGAGCGGGGACACCCGATACGAGGATGAAGAATCAAAGAATGGAAAGTGCAGAAGCGTGTTGTTTGTTCCATGTTGGAGCAAGAAGCCAGAACCCTTCCGCAAGCTCACAGGTGCAGCTGCAACTACTTGCATTTCTCACCCTCCTTCCGGGCCATTGCACGCCTTCTCTTTCAGCTGCCAAAACATTCCTGGTGCCAATCCCTGCAGGGGCTCACCCGCGAACGCATCTTTATTTACGATCCGGCGCCCAAAAGGACACGATCTGCGGTCCCGATTTTTCGCGGTGGATCATTATGGCAAGTGGCAAAACAGAGCTTCAGGTCAGCAATGGAATTGTTTTGTTTACTATGCACTTGTTGGAACTTACCAGCCAGCCAGCTTTTCAAATGGGCTGGCTGGTTGATTGGTCTTACTCCTAGCATTCTCCAGTATTTTGACCTTGCTTTTGCCTGTTGCGAATCAGGATATGCACGTCACTTGCGCTCAGTCTCCATCCCCAAATATAGGCTGGCTGCAAAGCAAAATGCGGTGGCAGGCGGTGTTTGATCAAGCATTTCCAAGGCTCTCCACCTCCAATCACGAGTTTTACCCCGGAAAAAGACAGTCTCCATTTATTTCAACGCAAAATACCGTGGCCGACATTCAAGGATCTTTGTCGCCATCAAAATAATAATTGCACTGACCTAAAGAGCGCCGACTGGCCTGACCTAAATTTTGACTTTCATTACGGGAGATGATGAGAGCCCATTGTATCCATAGTCTCCCCTCCGAGGCTCCTGTCGGCCTGCCTGCTTGAGATGTGCCGCAGGCGTATGAGACCTGAGGATGGGAGTGACCCGCAACTTCCGCTCCGCGAGGATACCCTCATCGCCAGACACCGCAAAGAAATACCCGCAATTCTATGTTGTCCGCAAATTGCATAATTTTGTAGACGAGAGACCCAAGTCACAGGATTCCAATGGTCGCTCCTATTGGAAATCAATACATAGAAGCAGAGAACGTTTTGCTCGAGAGCCCCCCTTTACTCCATAACAGTCATGCACAGTACGACACACCTTAGCTGGTGGAGGAGCCGAGGGATTCTTGCTGCAGCCCCATGCATGCCGTCAGGAACGCCTCTTCCTTCTGCAAAGGGGGTCCAGAATAATCTGCGGAGTGCTAGCGGCAGGCTGGCCTGTGTGGTCAAAATCTATTACCCCCACGGTCGTGGAAGCATACCTCACTATAAATACCTGAGATACAAAAGATACACTCTGTTCGGTATCTACGAGCAATGTGGGTAGGAGACCCGAAGAACAAGACCGTGGGATCATGCCTTGGTGCTTCTGTTACGAGATCGCTTCCGTCACTTTCCACGTGCTGCTGTCTTTCAAACTTTTTGCGCGGACCGCGGCCAAAGAATCCCGTGTCGTATAGGATCCCGATCATGTGTGTGCCAAAACCCAAATACGAGGCCGCTAGAGCTTGGATGGTGGCCAACTGGACTCATTCCAACAGCATCCTACCTACACAGTACCCAGTCAGGCTAGTAGGAACTCAACATTCTGGAATAGACTCCTCGACAGATTAAACCAATGTTTTCTCCAAGAACCAACCAAACTTTCTGACAAATTGGTCCCCGGCCGGAATGCGGGAGATGTTGCATTTCCCCCGGACTCTATGAATGGGGAACTTTTCAAAGCAGTCAATTGCAACAGTATATAAGTAGACTCAATATGGCCAAGAGCCGCGTAAAAGCAAATTCTCCGAAGATCAGAGCCTTTTGAGTCAGCGTCTCTCGAAGATCCGATCCGTAGAGGAGATCAGAGTCATGTTTGAAGGGATTGAAGAGGCTTGGAGCTAGCCTCGCTAGGTCCCTTCTCTCAATACGGCTAACTGAGTTCCCACGAGGCTGTTGTTGGGGTCGCACAGTGCATGCGGCTAAGCTAAGAAAAGATCGGAAATAAGATCTGATGAGGCTTGTTTGGGACAGATTGACTTTGGGGATCAGGGGCTGATTTCTGCTATTTCTTTAGACTCTCTGTATCGTAGTGCTACATTCAGATCACCTCAGTTGCTTTCTAGCACGCGTCATCTAAAGCTGCATTTTGTCGGGTGTGAAAAAGTGGCCCGGCAGTTTGCAACAGTTCCTTTTCTTGCTGGGGGCTCTTTTGAGGGCTGCAATCTGTGCGTGCGTTTAGCAAATCCGGGGGAGGCGAGCAGGACACCTTTGAACTAGTCCTTTCTGAGAAGAAGTCATGGAGATGAAGAACCGGCTTCTACCACTATAATTGACTGGGTAGAATTACAAAATCGGCCGGATGAAGAGCCTTAGGGAAATGCAAACATCAATTATCACGCCGGGCAGCTTGCGACAGCGCTGTCACCATGAGCACTTATGCTCGTAATGAATGCGCTGAATTGACACTGGGTCTAGAATCCGAGTTTCCGACAGACCGGGTCCTGACGCGTTTTTGGTCCACCGCTACGGCAGCCAGCAAGCGCGGGTGAGGCTAGCGCATTACCAGGTAGTGAAAGTTAGGAAACTGTGATACCACTGGTCAAGGCTAAGGAGAAGGGCGGCAGCAAATCCGTGCCTGGACCCTTCACGCCAGCTTACCGGCACAAGCACCATTTTAGTGAATCAGAATGCTGACACGGCGTTCCTTTTGGAACTCCTTTCGGACTTATGCCCAAGTCCTTTCTTGAAGCACCCCTATTTCAGGCCACAGGTCGTGGTTCTTTTAACGTCTTGGCACGGCTGCCAGGCCTGGTGAGAGAGACGCCTGGCAGCCACCTCACAGGCGCCAAGCTTAGGCCAGCAACATTCCAAGAGGTACCAAGAAGCTGGTAATGACAGGCGGTCGGTATTCCTGTTGCTCCCGTGGCCCCGCGTACTCTTCGAAAACTGCTAGTCTTCAAAATTTGTTGGACGGCTGTCACGCCGTCACTGAGTGGGCACCCAGCCCACTGCGGTGGATATGGTGTGCCGTTGCGGAAGCCGTTGCCGTTGCCGAAGCCGAAGGGAGAGATTCCGCGCGTTCCCAGCATTGCCCAGTCGTACGAATACACAGTAGACGAAGTACGTATCCGTGGCATGCGGATGTTGAGCGGACCTACGTGGATTTACTTTAGTATAGTATCTAGGCTTACGACGTCCTTCTCGTTCGGCACGGCTCGAGGAGGAGTCTGACCGAAGGCTCTCCATCATCCTGTTTCGCGGATTGGAGGAGCATCATCTTTTTTGGCGAATCCACCCACATGGCGTGAGGTGAAGTTGTGACTTGCGGGTGCGGGTGGCTAAGGCGGCGATCGATTGTGGGGGAGGTTCTGGATACTTCTTCGGCTGTGTGATTCCGCCCCAGTCTGGGGTATTGAAAACCAGGACAGGACGTACGTCGGTGGAGGTACTGCGTAGGACGGATACTACGCAGTATGGCGTGAAAAAGCGCTAAGGAACATCCAGCAGTCAGGCTGATCAGGGCAAGAGCCAAATTAGGGGCATCTAAGGTGCTAATCCCTGCATCAGGGTCAAAATGCGCGGTAGGCACCTACGGCCTACTATGATGTGAGAGCTGATAGCTGTCCCTGTCGACCTGTCTGGCAGCCTAGGTCCTCCGTGCATTGGCACTGCAGCACACAGTACGCACTGCGCAAAGTGCCCCCAAGAGACTTGCAAGGATCCTCCCCTCTGAGGCAGGACCAGGACCCGCCTCACAGGCGATCATCGCTCTCCACACGCACTGACAACGGGCACCAGTGCAAGACAGAATTGCGACTTCCTATTTTGAGGGGCACGTTTTCTTTTGTGCAACAGTCCCAGTGTCCGCACCGGCCTCGGTTTGCACGTACTTCCCTACCTACCTAGTAGTCTCTTTATTCTTTTTTGTTACTTTTGCTCCAGTCACGTCAGCTACACTCAGACCCTGAGTGACAAGACACACAGACGCCTCAACACCACACAGCCTTCATAACGAAGAAGTTAGAAGCTCGACCCTCATTCCGCGTGGTGTGAGGTCAAGCCTGATTTGTGCTGTGTCAAGCTGTCTCGCATGTGCATCCTTCTTTCCGCCTCTTTTTCATGTTAATGTTTTCGTCGTCTCCTCTCGCCTTGTCTTTGAGATACCTCTTCAGTCAGCATTAGCAGCATTACGCCTCGCCTCGTGTCAGTCCCTCGTATTGTGTCTTGTCCTCTCGCGGGCTATCCGTACAACCTTCTTTGCTATTGCTAGCGAATAGCATCTCTCCAGGCCGAGAACACGAACGACCACCGTGGATCTTTCGGACAGCTTAGCCTCTCTCTGAGCTCACCAGTCTTCTTCACGACCCTTTTGAGTCGGACCCTTGGGACGTTCAACTGCGGCTGGTGGATTCTCCTAAAGATCGCACTGTCAACCAGCCTGAAGCGCGTATCATAGGCTTGCAGTAGCAAGGTCCAATGCAGCAGCACGAGGAGAATCTACAACCGCCGCAATAGCATTGTGCCAGTCGTGCCACGTCTTCGGGCGTCTCGTCTTTCGTCGACACTAGCTGGGACCGTTGCAACTCTAGAGACTGGTCAGACCCAGCATCCCTCAGCCTCCAGACCTTGATTCCCTTCGCCATGGCTGCTGCGGACTCGTCACAGCACCATGCCTCGAGGAAGCCCCTTTCCTCCAACCCATCTCCACCCCAGACCGTTCGTATGACCATACCAAAAGAGCTCCCGCCTGTTTCCATCCCGGCTGGATCACGGTTGGGACACTCGCCTGTGTCACCAGTCAAAATGAACCACCACCCAAACGACTGGGCGCAACCATCAAGTGCTGTGATCGAAACGAGAGACTCGGCTTATTCAGACGGTCTGCAGCGGTCCTCAACCTCCTTCGACGACGACCGATCGTCGACACTCCAGGCGCCGCAGCGACCAGCGCCTGGTATTCCTCTTGACTTCTCTCAGCCGGCAGGAACAGTACAGTGGGCACAGGCTAGCTCTTCTGAAAAGCCCATGTTTGGCGAAGACTTGGATTACCAGCTTAATTCAATCTCCGGAGGAAACAATACACATGCCGTACGCTCTGGCAACACCGAGGGAGGTTCTGCCAGTAAGGGAGATAATCGATACAGCAGAGAAACTGACGCCTCTATTTCTTCACCCTGTTTGTCCAACCCACTGGCATCGACGGAAGTTTCGGTTGCAACCAGTGCCAGCTCCGTTTCAGCAGATACGAACGAACTGGAAAATGGTCAACATAGGAAATCAGAAGATGCCTCTTCAACGGAGGACCCAGCCGATCATCCCCAAATGGTCCCACAGCTCGAGTATCACCACCAACCGCTTACTCCAAGGAATGCTACTTTCGCAGTGAACGAGCAAGACCCGCGAGCTGTATCGTCGCCGGACTTGTCAGAGAGTGGTCCGGCCGTAAACCGTCATCTGACCCCAGTCTCTCACTTTAGAAGATCTTCCATGCCCCGACCTCAGTCAACATTTTCAGTGCACTCTGAACGTGGTCGCTCAGGGCAGTATGGGACCTCAAGTCCACGCGCTCCATCGGCGCACTCGAGCCGGAGATCGCCAAACATTAGCGAGAACCGCCAATCCACGTATGCCGAACTACTAAATGTGCCCTACCCACAGCCCGCGCCTGCTCCGTTGACAGTCGACAACTCGCAGCTGCGGAATGTGGTGGGGTCTAACGCGTCATTGCTGAGCTCGCAAAAAACACTTGAGATGTACAGGCAAAATGTCAAGAAGACAAATGACTTCTCGATCCAGTACTCCTTTGCAGTCTTTTTGATCTCCACAGCCCAAGAAAATGGTTTGGATGTCACATTGGAATTTAAGAAGAAGCCATCCACCCCTAAGCCCGGTCACAGCCCAAATAGCTCTATTGTCGAAGGACCCGAGTCGACTCCCAACGAGCTGGTACGTGAAGCGCGGGCTATATTGCAAAAGCTTGCCAACGCAGGCTATCCATTTGCTCAATACTACCTTGCTGATGGCTACGCTTCTGGACTCTTCAGCAAAGGCAAGGAAGACTACAACTCGGCATTCCCTCTTTTCGTTCTAGCCGCCAAGCATGGTCACGCAGAGTCTGCATATCGGACCGGTCTGTGTTACGAGTTCGGGTGGGGTTGTCGCAAAGACCCGGCCAAGGCTGTGCAATTTCTGCGAACGGCAGCGTCAAAGAGGCACCCCGGCGCAATGACGAGACTAGGAAAAGCGTGTCTATCCGGCGATCTGGGAGAGAAGCGCTACCGTGAGGGGCTGAAGTGGTTGAAGTTGGCGACCGAATCCGCGGATGCCATGTACAATGCTGCGCCGTATCACCTGGGTTGTTTATATGAGACGGGCTATGGCGAAGATATCTTCAAGGATGAAGGATATGCCGCAGAGCTATTCACACAAGCTGCTGACCTGGGCCACTCGGAGGCGAATTTCCGGATGGGAGATTCTTACGAGCACGGCAAACTCAGCTGCCCTCGGGATCCTGCCTTGAGCGTGCACTTCTACACAGGCGCTGCTGAGCGAGGCCATGCGGGGGCTATGATGGGGCTTTGCGCTTGGTACATGGTCGGAGCCGAACCGATCCTGGAAAAGGATGAAGAAGAAGCCTACGAATGGGCACGGAGAGCTGCTGAGCTAGGTATGTGTGAATGAAAACTGAAGGAAAGTCTCTCGTTGCGAATGCTGACTTGCATCTTAGGCCTCGTCAAGGCCCAGTACGCTATAGGCTACTTTACAGAGATGGGAATTGGCTGCAGACGGGATATCTTGGAGGCTAACGTCTGGTATGTCAAGGCTGCAGAGGCAGGAGATGTGCGTGCTAGCCAGAGGTTGAATGCTATCCGGGCGGCGGCATCAGGAGGGCGACCGATGGACGTCGCCCCCCCGAAAAACCCCAACTTGAAGAAGAAAAATGCGGCGAAGGACGAGAACTGTGTGGTAATGTGAACAAAGGTTAATCATCACGGGGCATGGGAAATGGGGATTATCAGGGAAAACCACTAAGCACCAGGACTCTATCAACTTTGGAGTGCTGGGGAAGATGACCGGCTAATTCTGCTTGCTACACGCAGCTGCTACTCTGCTGTATACTACTTTCGACTGGGCATTACATTGGGTTGGTGTTGGAAAAATGGCTTTCTTGTCAAGAACGGCGATGATTCGTCTGCATAGCTTGGGGATGGCATGTTGAGCGTGGTTCGTAGAAGTTGCAATCTTATATGCATGTCCTTGTTTCTCTTTGGGAAATGGCTAATTGATCATTTGGATGGAGGTTGGGACGGGAGCATGTCTCGAAACTTTTGGCATCTGTTGGCTCGCGAGTATCATCGCCATGGACTATGCTAGACGACTCTATCCGTCCCTCACCTCGAGCCAGCTTGGCCACAAGTCTTCAAAAGACGGAGTTGTAAAACCCTTGTTCAGGAATGGGATCAGTCAATGCAGACCAGCAACTAGTCTCCGACCGCTGGGGTACGACTAAACATAGCGTAGTCGTTGAGCTACAAGACAATACCAAGTGTCGTCGTTGGTGCGCCGCGTAGTCGCATGGGGATCCTTCAGCATCCAATTCAACCAACCTGTAAAGTCAGCTGGGTGGCTGGTGTCTCACCTACCGACAAACCTCAATTATTGAGCTCCCATGACACACACTATCTTAGTAGTCACTAGCGGGCTGTCCAGCCTGATCTTTTCGCAGCTCATGTCTAGTGTTAGTGCTACGTGTCTGGTTTGTGTATGCCTTCACCCACACGGACACAGTCAACGAAGAAGGAAGTATCCGCTATTTCTCCTCACTGCCGTCTCTCGGGACAACAGCGCTGCTATACCGGATTTCCAAATGAGTCCCTCATCAGCGCAATTTTCGAGATTTAGTAGAGCAGTTTCGAGCTGCCTGTTCGGCGCTGCCACAAATAGGATGAAGAAACGGCCAAGGAAAAAAAAAGGGTTTAAAAATATATATATTAAAAAAACCCCGACAGTCTGCTCTGGGTCATCTGGAGCTTGGCGGAGGAATGGAAACGTCGTATCTGACGCATGTGCATTCGCAGGAGCTCTCCACGGGTGTGAAGCAGAAGTACGACCTACGGGAAATCTCTCACGAGAATTCGTGGCCGCTAGACCGTGTGTTGTGTGTTGAATCTGCGGACCCCAAGCCCAGTAGGAGAACTCCAAAGTGAGGGCCCGTTTCACTGATGTGCTGTCTTTCAGCACTGGCTTGGGCACCACAGTATGCGTGTACTTCCATCAGCCAGTGGTCAGAAAACATGCTTGCATATTTGCCCTTTCTTCCCAGGCAACTGCAAGCCCAGAACCAAGTCATCTGAGAAACAAAGGTTCAAGCCAGGATGCTCTTGGAATCCAGAGAGGTGAGTCATCAATGATAGGGCTGAAATAGGAGGAAGAGGCCAAGCCCAGGCACTGCTGCATCAGGTTGGGCTATCAAGAGCCTCGGTCTGAAGCCTGACAATACTTGACTGCCTAAGCAGCCAAGCAGTAGGTAGGTAGGCACCTAGATGTCTTTTCCTTCTGCTTAGAAATGAGAAGACAAACAACGCCAACAAAGCCAAACTGTTCCATGTATGTCAGTCAATATGCCTGGCACCAATGCATGTATGAGACGAAGCCCAACGTAGGAAAACATAGCATGTGCAAAGCAATGAATGGCGATGAGTTGATATCGGCTCAAAGATAATGCGATCCGTAAGGTGGAAAAGCTTGGAAAGCGGCCTCAGATGTGGAACCCCTGCAACCTTGCGACCTGAAGTTTTCGTAGCGGCAAAGTCCTGAAAGTCCCTCCTGGCCCGTGCCCCCCAAAAGCTCGTGCCGCCCGCCGTTGGCTTCCAAACAACATTGAACAATCTTTCCCTCACTCCCATCAATCTGGTAAATCCAACCCAACCACATCACCCCAAACCCACTCTTCCAGAGGTGTCTTGATTCAGCACAAGACCTCTTTTTCTTTTTCCCTCTGTGATACCCACTTGCAAAGGTTCGTCATCCATCTACATAAAAGCCCTTGTCCTGCGAACCAGCAGCGTCAATCGCGTCATCTTGGTCGACCCCAAGTGCATCCCATCAAGGCCTTGCCTTCTCTCTCTCAGTTCGGGTGTGCAAAGCAGAGCAAAGGCAAACCACTAACAACGGCCCACCAGCCCCCCACCCACTTCTAGCCATACAGCATTGCTTGTGAACGGCTTGCAAGAGTCACTCATCTTTCCTCTCTCCAAACACCACATCAAAGCTACACAATAATGGCTGAGACTCCTACCTTCAAGCTCGTCCTCGTTGGCGACGGTGGTACCGGCAAGGTATGTTCCTCTCTTTCGTCATCGTCGCTCGCTGCCCCTCTATTTCGCACGCTGCGCCTACCACCTACCGCCTTCAGCGGCGCGCAATCTTTGACGTGTGGCCATGATCCTCAACGGCCTCATTGGCGCCCAGAACGATGGCTAACTTTTTGGAACCACTGCAGACCACCTTCGTCAAGCGTCATTTGACCGGCGAGTTCGAGAAGAAGTATATGGCCACCCTCGGTGTCGAAGTTCACCCTCTCGGCTTCACCACCGTTAGTCACCCCCTCCTCTTCCGCGGTGCAAACGATCACTAATGCGATATGCGCAGAACTACGGCCAGATTCAATTCGATGTCTGGGATACCGCTGGCCAGGAGAAGTTCGGTGGCTTGCGTGATGGTTACTACATTAACGGCCAGTGCGGTATCATCATGTTCGATGTCACCTCCCGTATCACCTACAAGAACGTCCCCAACTGGCACCGTACGTATTGCGACCCTGAGCCTCTATCGTGACTCTCAACTCGTTGAAACTGACATGTACTGCAGGTGATCTCGTCCGTGTCTGCGAGAACATCCCCATCGTCCTCTGCGGTAACAAGGTCGACGTCAAGGAGCGCAAAGTCAAGGCCAAGACCATCACCTTCCACCGCAAGAAGAACCTCCAGTACTACGACATCAGCGCCAAGTCCAACTACAACTTCGAGAAGCCCTTCCTGTGGCTCGCCCGTAAGCTGGTTGGCAATCCTAGCTTGGTAAGTCTCAGCCCCTATCCCTACGGATCTATCCCGGCTACTACGTGCTCTGCTTACACCTGTTATAGGAATTCGTCGCCGCTCCCGCTCTTGCACCTCCCACTGCCCAGGTCGACGAGGCTCTCCTGAAGCAGTATGAGAACGAGATGACTGAGGCCGCCGCCATGCCTCTGCCCGACGAGGACGACGACGGTGACCTGTAAACGGGACGCAACGCCTTTTGATCATGTCCACAAGGGGGCAGCTACGCGGTGGATAGATTTTCCTGGTTCTTTCTTTCGACGTGAACGGCATCTTGCTTAGGAAACAGCGACACATAAAGGCAGGGGCGAAGGCAGGGATAGCAGGTTACGTTGACGACAACTTCATGATAGGTTCAGGGACATGCGAGAGGACGTGGATTAGCGATGCATTAATGGCTAGAGGGCACATCCGCCAACCAAGTCTGGTTCGATACAGCACCGCCATCTCTCGCCGTTCCGTGGAACTCCGCGCGCCAAATACTGCACTCGGGCGCGCTTAGGTAGACTACATCCCCCAAGAAAAAGGGACTCCTCAAAAATGCTACTCGGTCCTCTTCATGTGACTAGATGTAGATCTAGCTGCTTTATCTGGAAAACGGGCGATATCCGACCTGGCAAATCCGAATCGAGCGACTGGCCAAGTCGGCATAAAGGCGGTCAGACGGTAACGCGTGGAGGGGTCTGTCAAATTTTGCCATGATGTCAATGGAAGATTCCCTGCAGTTCCACGAGTGCCCCTCTCAAACTTGTTTGGACCCATTTTTCGGTTGCCATAGCATCAAGATAACCCTGGTTCAAAGTACAAGAGAGATTCGGAATTGAGTTCAAGAAGACACAGACATGATACGCTTGAAACTGCCAGGATGTATACAACGTCTGGAACTTTCTCATTACGGAAGTCGTTGAGGACATCTTGGTCATTTTGAGATGTACCCTATGATGGAATTTGCAGTGGCATGGGATCTGCCTTGGCTAAGACAGAGTCTCTATGAGAGAGTCTTATGGCCCCCTGCCTTCGTATAAGTCCCGATATTTGGTCTGACTGAGTCTTTCAATCAAGCAACTTCTTGCTCTGGTACTCCTGGCATAGACCCCTTGTAATTAGGTAACTCATCGTCCACAGGTACATGTCCGTTTTCAAGCAGCCAGAGCTGTTGACTTGGTGGATGGCATTTGCAACGTTTTGGATGGTTTGGAGAAGAACAACCATGTCAGGTAACATTCCACACTCCCTGAACCAGCCTCAATGTAGCCTGTCTTTCAGCCATCACGCTGTGACCTGCAAATGCCCTCCTCTGGCCTCGTACCAAGCCCCTCATAGGGTCAGAGGATTGTCGGTCAGTCAAAGCTCTCGTGCCTGAGCCCCTCCCAGGGTCCGTCCAATCTTGGGTTTGCACACAATCTTTCTCCGTAGCCCGGTAACTATCTTGCCCCATAGCGCTCACAGCGGCAGAACATGGCAGCCCAGCAGGCCCCGTCCACCCCAATCCCTCCTCGGCACCAGCGTAAGATCGAGCTCCCTCGCCGATGGCGCTGCGCTTATTCTCGAAACCTTGACAAGCACGTTGCGGCCCTCATTGCCCTGCACACACTCCGCGACCTTGCGCAAGCTGTCGTGGTTAGTGCTGTTGACCCAGCCAAAGTTTCGTATAAGGTCGCCCTGTTGCAGGCCTGCAGTGGCGGCGGGGCTATTTGGCGCAACGGTATTCACCTTTGCAAAGGGTGGGCTGAGGGGCGCGGGGACGAAGTCGCGAAGAGTAGGATCGGGGACGGTAGGCGCGTCGGAGTCAGGATTATCGGAATTGGATTCGGCGTTTTCCATAAGACTTGCGAAGTGCGCGTGGATGTGCGTCTCGATCTTGGCCATGAGATCTTTGTAGTCGTTGCGGAGGTGGATGATGCGCGCGCGGGTTGTTCGGACTGGTGGATTCTTTTGTCAGCTGAGGCATCAATGTATAGCCCTTGCGCAGCAGTCGAGAGAAAGTATACGTACTTTGTGCGACATCAATGTCGGCGCGAGGGAAGCCATCTGCGGTAAGGAGGCTGGTGGTCATGTCGACGCCATGCTGTGCTAGCTGTCAGCAGCAAGCTATGTTTTCTTCCTTATATTCGATACGACCATCGCACATACCGAGTCAAGCACGCTGCTCAGGGCCTTGAGCTCCGCCTCCATGTTCTCCTTCTTGCGCTGCAGCTCCGCAAATGAGAGGTGGGCGCCGCCGCCGTTGGTGGCGCGCGCGGTCGTGGGGCCCGAGGGCACAGTGGGTGCGTGGAGGTTGTTCATTCTCAGCGGTAGGCCCATTGCTGTCTGGTCGTCTCAAGTGGGTGGGGAGACCATTCTCTCGACAGAGAGAGGTTGGAGTGAGAATTGCGGGTGGTTTCTTGGGCAATTCAGTCAACCGTCATTACGCGTTGCGGAAGTAGGAAACCGTCAGGCCGATGGGAGAGGGTCGACTTGGTGGTAGAACCCCCCCATCCCCCACCCC